>BGPR01002398.1:68109-179800 GCA_013235015.1 Araneus ventricosus | reverse complement strand
ATGCCTTTTCACACATGACATGTAAATTTGATATGAAGGGGTTTATTATAAATAATACACTAATTAATACATAATCAGAAAAAGTGAACATTAAATGAGAGGATAAATAATTTATTAGTTTGAAATGCTTAATCTTCCATATTTCGTAATATCCATGCCATGTAACTCGACACACGTGTATACACCCCCGGAAATCCTGGTTCACCGCAACGGTAACCGAAAGAAACGACGCCCACCAGTATCCATCGCTCGGTGGCGACACCAACAGGGAAATCGTAGTCGGTATTTTTGTACATCAAAGGGCCACCAGAGTCACTCTGAAAGAAGAGAAGAAAGCACATAGACGAAAATTGGTAACATATTTTTCTTACCGATAATAATTTTTTTAAAGCTGTAATCTTAAATTCGTACTACGTTTTTACTTCTTTCATTTCGCTTTATATAAATAAAATCATTAATTCTTTACAATTTTGCTATTGTTTAATTTGATGCAAATTTGCAATTTTTTAAAATTTTTCCGGAAAATCATTTGCCACACATTTTATTCCAAGAACGCTACCTAATGTTGAAATCTGTGCGGATGTACCTATTACGTTGATGCTTAGTAATTGTATTAAAGAAATTTCAATGTTGCCAAATTGATATAAAATTTGTTGCGAAATTCTATTATAAGAAGATGAATTTTTTAAAATTAATTCACACACCTTTAATAAACACGAGAAACAATAAGTTTATAAATCCTCATGCCAGAAGATACTATAAGCCGCAGCCAGGCAGGTATATGGGTAGAATAGGGGGCTCTATTCTTATATTCTGCTAATAGTTAGTACCCATTCTCTTGGATTAATATTTAATGCGAAGTAACAAGCTACTTATCTACTATTACGTTTTCTTATTTCTTGACAGCATTTTTGTTGTTTCCAAATTCGGTCTTTTCTATTTATTTTTTTGGACTCACGCATGCTTGTTTAACCGCTTAAGGGCATAACTCAAGTTAACTCGTTCTAAATACAGTAGGTTTCAAAATAATTCTGTCCTTAAGCGGGTAAAGTTGTTTCTCTTTGGAATGTATTTGGCACATAAACAAAAGTTTCCTTGGGGTCTGTGGGTGAGATTGTCCTGCTGTTCATGAACACGCTAAATAAAAATGCAACGCTTTAGATCGGTGAAATCAGGCCTGTGTTCCTTAAGCCAAAATTGTAGATACAATAGACTCACGACTATCCGGCCTAGTTAAAAATGATTTTCCGTAATAAAATGAGGAATAATTATATTTTCAGAGACATTACATAACATAACACCACTCCATGCCCCTGCAACTATAACCGTATGGTTATTTAAGCAGTGACGTGGTCATGAAGTGGAAGAGAAAACACAACACCCGAGGGTGTGACCTCTCTTAAAACTTGACAATTCTCTATGCCGCTGCCCTATTAAAAACGCAACAAGTCTACAAACACTTACAGGAGCATAAGGAAGGATTGCTATTGTGCTATACATTAAAAAATATTTTGGAAACACGGAAAAATAAAACCTTGAAAAACATAAAATTACACAGTTATATATGAAATAGCTGGAAAATAATAAAAACAAAATGCAATGGAAAAACTATACGAAGAATAAAAAATACATTAAAAAACAGAAAATGAAAGGAAAAAGATGAAAAACAAATCAATACAGTAATAAAAATAACATAAAAATGTACACAAGAACAGGGAGATGGGCCGCAGAGTATTTTAAAAAGTTTGACACACAAGACGCCGGGAAGCCCACTTCCAGGAGGCAAGATCCCCCCTCCCGCTGTACCACTTGAAGTGCCGCAATTTACTAAACATGTGACAAACCACATCAACAATCATGGTATACATTAAAGACACACTCCGCCTTGCCTAAGCATTCGGGTAACTGAAGCCACGACAATAACACAGGCTAGTTACAAAATGGTCACCACAGCTCATGCACCAACGCCTCCCGAAAGAGGTACGTCTCGTAAGCGGAAATGTGAGGAACACAACCATAAAATCAATACTCTATCCTCCAGGCAAAAGATAACCTGCTTACTTAGCCAGGAACTCCTCATCCTCATGTTATATATGAAAGGATCAACAATCATGATGTGATAACAAAGATTACAAAAATTTATAAAAGCATTTTATAATATATGAGCATTTGATAAAAGTTAAGCAAAAAGTATTTAAAAAGGAATCAAGAAATTAAATTTAATAAAAATGTTAGGTATGTCAGTCACTCGAGTAGTCTGTTGCATTTGGAATTATTGCTTCGAAGAGCTTCTCTAATTTTAAAAAATTAAATTCTTAAACATCTTCTTTTTAAAATTATCTGCAGGTATATTAACGTGGAAAATTTGCGTGTAGACGCAGTCAGAAATATAATGTAACCCAAGTACTCTCAGCCACACCGCTGTGTAATACAGAATGGTAAATTAAAAATTTCAAAACATTTAAGATGAAAATAAAATGAACACCCGTTTAAAAATAGATTAAAAATTTATTTTGAAATAAAAATTTTTGAACCGACATACAAAATGAATCTCTTGATCCATTTCTCGTCTTTTAAATCATCGCTATTAAATATATTTGCCTGTGATTCTCTAAGTTTTCTTTTAATTTTAAAATTTATGTAGGTGGAAGGTGTTGAGATGTTTGTTTGTTTGCCATGGTAAATGAATAAATCTTATTGAAGTAATTTACGAAAATCGTACCAAAGTTTACCATATTTCATCCACGTGATTTTACGAATTTTTCAAGGAAAAAAGAATGTGGCATCTTAGCAATGAGATTAGATGCCAGATTACATACGTATTTACATTTGACTGTGACAGCACGTGCATTGATTCTATTGAAATCCTTCCTTAATTCCTTGACTTGCGAAATTGTTTAACCTCCTAATTAGATGCCATGTCCTATTGAGGACATTTATTTTCATTTCAATCAACATAAGAACTTAATGGACATCCGAGATATTTAAATGTGACCAAATGATTTTTTTTCAAATTAATCGTTACCTTGTCTTCATTACAGATTTAAATATCAAAAGCCCTGCAATTTTTTCGATGGATTTGTCAGGCACGTCCTTGTAAGACAAGGGACTAAGAATTTTCCCATTCGTTCAGGAAAACTGAACTGGCTATCTTCTTATAAACCTTTATTTCATTTTAAAAGCTCGTTTAGATTAGACCTATACATATTAGACAAATTTAGTAAAGAACTGGGGTCTAAAAGTAGTGAGCGTAGTAGGTGCTAAAAACGAAAATGTTTTGACATCGCAAAAAATTGTTCGATCAGCCAGAAGGGACTCCACTCTAACGACCTCTTCACACGGTCTTTTGAACTACTTAGAGGATTACCAGATACTTTTCACACACATTACGAAAAATTTCTCATTCGACTAACGTGAAAAAAGATGTTTGAATTTTTCTGGAACTTACATCGGTTAACACTTTTAGTCTTCAATTCTAAACATCAGTTTGTAATAATCTTCCAAAAACAGTAATATTATTAATATAGAAATATGTGCATTATCTTGCACAAAGATATGGTTTAACCCTGATCTTGTTTGAGGTACAGTGCTTTTATTTTCTCTTTCAACTCCTACTCCGCCTGCTTTACATTCACTCACTTGAACCAATTACCGAACTACCCCACCTCTAATACAGAGCTGATGGAAGGAAGGCATGCCCCAAACAACATTTACACGAATCATCTTATAATTCGAACATGAATCGGGAGCACACAAATCCTGCTTATTATAATAACATTGTCCTAGTTTGGGAAGCTCTTGGCTTGTCTTGCGAGGGGTGGGCAGCACCCCTCTCGTCTCTCCTCATCCCTCACTCTGATGTGGCATCTTGCTGAGTTGCACCCTTACTGCTGATGAGAGGAATCGGTTGCGTGATCGTCCGACTGGAGGGAGTGGCAGTTAATTTAGACGTGCCTCTTTTCGCTCGCCCTCCCCTGTCAACGAGGAAGTGGGTGGAGGTGGTGTGATGAGTTGGTAGCTCCTGGTATGGTGAGAATGATGTTGTGGCTACTGTTATTAGTAAATATGGAAGTAATTTGCAAATTTACCCTGCATCTCATTTCGTTCTTGAGGAGCATTTCTGTTTTCCACTTTTCTTGATGGAGAGAGATTGCAAGACTCTTGAATTTTTTAAGTTCTTTTAACATTCTGACTGGCAATAACAAACAGTGCAAAGGATTTTGCTTTCTGTAGTAAATTTACTTTCTTTGTATCTAAAATAAAATTAGTATAGTACTATAAATTCAATTCATGAGAGTTATACAGAAAATATTTTTTACAAGATGATTTTCTTAACCATTATAGATTACAGGTGTTAACGAAAGTGTCGAAAGAAGTTGAAAAATTTATGATCCCAATGTTATTCTGTATTGTTTTAAATAGAGTCAAGATTCATGATTTAAGACTTTGAAATATATTATGTTTAATTTTGAGACAATGCCATTCAACTTAAACTCGGTTTATAATTATATATAATCATATGTTTATAAATGCCGAAGAAACAGACATATTTTTATTTTCTATTTAAGATTAGGCGTGTTAGGCAACAAACATCCTCGTGTGTACTGTCTCATCCTCGTTTTTATGTCTGAGTGCGATTGCCTCAGTTTGTGTCTGTTTCCGCTTTATTCTAAAAGTAAAGAAACTTATCAATTTGATTAACTAAATTTTTAGTTTGGTAAATAGAAATTTTGCAATTAAATAATAATTAATTGATATTTTTACTTTCAAAATTGGCAAAGTTTAATTTAACCATGAATATCCTCAAAATTTATACTTTTTAAAGAGATTAATTGATGACAGGTAACACAAGAAATGGTGGCTTAATCCATGACTTAAATTCTTACAATTATTACTATCTCTTTTGTTCTTTTGAAATACATCTTTAAACAACAAAAAACAATGGCAATTACAATTGCTGATTGCCTTTTGTAGCCATCAAATGAAAATATTTAAACCAGCGACAGTTTCACCTCGACTTTCTCGCATATTTATACAATATTGCGTGTTTTGTGCTTAGCTTCATAGCATAGTGAAGAGAATTGAGCATGCGATTTTGGCAGATTATGTCCAAAATTTGATATAGATCTACAATTTAATGCCAATAGAGCATAATAAGTTTCATCTATCTTGTTTATTGTGTTCTTAAGTTATCGTGCTCACATATAAAACCGTCAGACAAGCAGACAGCCTACCCCTTTAAACGGGTTACCCAAATTATATACCTCACGCACTGTATTGCAAATATATCTGCAATTTTGGAATACTTTTCATTTACTAAAATACACTCATCTAGCTTGTTGCATTTCTTAAGGTTTGAGGAAGCCGGCTGGGTTGATAACTCTTGGACCATTGGATGGGTCAAAGTAGATATTTAGTTTCACTGTATATGACACTTTTCTGCTTGCCACTCTGAGGACCTTGATGTGAAACAGCCAACTGCTGGTCCTCGTTTTTGTCCTTTTGGATGTCTGTGATTTTCTATGGAGCCTTCTTGCTTGACGGACTGCTTCATGGCAGCTCAACTGCTTCCCGTGTGACTTTGGCTTCGGCATTATTTAAATCTTGTCTGATCATGTTGTCTTTCTTGAGCTATCGCGTTCGCATACGCACCAATAGTCAGATGGATAGACACTCAACCCGTTGATTAAAATGGTCCAGAATTTAATAGATCTAAAATCATAGAAATAAACCCATTTGTTAGATTTCATCTTTTGCCTAGTTGCGTTTATAAGTTATCGTGTTCACAGGACGAACAGACAGATTGACTTCCTATTGACGGTTTTCATCTTAAATTTCAAAGAAATCTGTAATCTTAGGGTAAAGACAACCTACCAATTCCATCCCTCTAGATCAGCGGTTCCCAGCCTACGGGCCGCGTCCACTTGTGATCCGCGGATAGCGTATTAGTAGTCCGCGGAACGCTAGCCAAGAGTCTAAGTTAGGGGAGCTTCAAGAATCTTCACTAGCTTTTTGCTTTATAATACAATATATTTTTAACACTTTTACAGTAACTTTTTCTAATTACTGACATATACGTGCATATTATATATATATATATATATATATATATATATATATATATATATATATTGATATGTCTTATGTCTTGTTTACTTTGTTTAGGTAGGATCATATATATATATATATACTAGCAGTACGCGCAGGGCGTTGCCAGTGGAATTATGACTTTAACAAAATGAAAAAAAAACCGCCCACAATGACATGGAAAAGTTTTGAAAACAAAATCAAAACAAAAGATACACATTATTTGATTTTCCTGCTTATTTTTTTTCGCGCTACAGTGCAGAGTACGTTAATCCAAAACAATAATACAAAACTGGAACGTGAAAATGATTATTATACAGCAAGCAAAATATAAAATCGAATCCGAAAATAATATTCGAAGTAATTCATTCAGTTGAAGGTCATGACGCATCCTGCGTGTCCGCCAAAATTGCTAGCAAAGTTCGGAAGAAGTGTCGCGCGAGGAAATCGCTCGAGAAAAATAACACTCAACCGCCCAGAAAAAAATTAATTACAAAAAAAACGGGAAAAGATATTTGAACCGTTCTTGTTTTAAATCCGACAGAACCGTTCTAGTTATAAGCTGAAAAAAATTGAAAATAATAGTGTTATTAGAAAGTCGGATGCAACAAATTTAAAATCAAAAGTAACATCTCGATGGCAAAACTGGATATTTTTTTAAAAATTCTCAAAATTCAGTACATTACGTTAGAAATTCAAAACTAACTTCATTAGAACGGAAATCGCATGCTCTTTCCGATGGTGTATCTATTTTTGTCGTACAATTATTCAAAACCATTCTATTGCGTATTTAGTGCGAAAAATCAACCAAAACAACACAAAACATTAAATAAAGCATTTTCTAGATTAAATTTTAAAATTTTGACTTCGTGGTGCATTCAGTCACCATTACCACTACCTGTGTGTCAAATTGCATGGCTGTAAGTGCGATAGATTCGTCTAGACATCGCAGACAAACACAAACATTGCCTTTTTTAAGTATAGATATATATAATATGCACGTATATGTCAGTAATTAGTAAAGCTTAATCTAAAAGGAATTAAGAATATATTGTCTTCTATGGCAAAAAACGAGTGAAGACTCTTCAAGCATCCGTGATTTCGATTTTTAGCTAGCGTTTCGTTGCATACTAATACACTATCCGTGACCCATAGGTTGGGAACCGCTGACCTAGAAGGATGGAAACGGTTGAGTCACATTCTTATGATATTGTTTAATATTCACAATGCTATACAATATCGTAACACTATTTTAGATTAATTTGTGCTATTTAGAATGAGATTAATGATTGTAAAACATTTGACTTGATTTGAGAAATTCCATGTAGATATATCTTTCTCATACCCTTATTGTTATTCTTTTAATTATAAAAATGATTGTAAAATGGAGTGAGTTTGTCTTATAGGGGTTCCATTTTTCAAAATTATTTCATAAATGTAAGCAAAAATATTGTTAAAAAAACTAGCACAATCTAATTGATCATAATTTATCAATAAACTTTTATTTGGTTCTAGATTCAACTATTCTTCTAATCTTATTTCTATTACTTTACATATTCCATATAGATTTCTTTTCCTTCATCAATTAACCTTCGGTAGGACACAATACAAATGCTAACATGTTTAGGCTTAAGGTAAAGCTTATCAAACTGAACTATTCGGTGATACAAATCCATATTTGCGTTTTTAAATAACTTTTTTTTATTTCCTTGCAATTTCAACTAAGAAAATGTCCAGGAATTCAGGAAGGAGTTGACGTTGTTTTCCCGTAAAGTTCCTTAGCAATGACAACTGTTGTCGTTAAGAGCCTAAAATATTTCGACATTTTTGAAACAATATATAAGAAATAACTATCAATATCATTGAATTAGAGGCTGGGGCACAGGTATATGAACTTTTGCAGGTATATAAAAAGAAATATTGAGGAAAATTTGGGAAATTAAAAATACAAACGTAATCGAACGCAACTCATCTACCAGATTAGAATGCCCCTGACATCAAAAGAGCTCTAGAAAAAAAAACCTGCGATACCCTAGTGTGAGTTTTAGGGAGCCAAGATGATACTAGAGGTCCCATACCTTTCTTAGTAAAACCCGCACTTAGGCGCAAAAAATATGAGTGCTGAATCTCGTAGATTAGATGCCCCAAAGGGAAGGTTAACCAGAAAAAAAATCTGCCTGTCTGCTGCCAGTCAAAACGATAGCTCAAACTCAAGCCTGTGGTCTGAAACATCGTAACATAATAAAATTTTAGATTTTCTTCGGCTGTCTTGTCTTCGCTACTCAACAGCCGTAACGGCTGCAGTCACAGGAGCACGGGTCGGTGTTCTGTCTTGTCTTGGCCAACGTTAGCAAAAGTGCGCGTAACGATTTTTATAAAACGCGCCACATAATTCACAGATCGTATGCCAGCCTAAAAACTTAATCATGTTAAAAGTTATAGGAGAATCAAAAGCTATAAATTAAGCTTATCAGGCAAAAAAACGCTTTTACAATAGTAAGTACTGCTGAATATTCAATGGATTATATTTCTTTTCCATTTTAATTCAGTCTTTTTCAACTTCTTCAACTTAAATTCGATACATTATTTTCCGAAGACGCTACTAAGTAAAACTGTTCGAGTATTAATATATTCTAAATTTAAATCATTCCTTCAGTGTTCCGTAAAGTTTGACAAATTAGAAGTCCGCTTCAATGATCAAAGTTTCATAAATTTCCAGACATTAAAATAGAAGAGTATTTTTAGATGCAAGACACGATTCTGATTTCTCGTTTCTTGTTACACAAAATATTGGATTCCTCTTTCTCGAATTAAACATATTGCTGTGCGTGTAAAAACTTCTTTCGAAATATTCTTGCTTAGCAACAAAATCGGAAAGTCTGAAACTAAACAAATAAAATTTTAGACTATAAAATTCAAAAATTGTAAATGCACTTTCTTACAGAATTTCCCGAAAATTTATTTAATGAATCAGAGATATTTCAATTTTTACCTAATAAATATATTCAGTCATAATACATAACTGAAATACTTGCCATTTTTTTCAATAATATGCTTTTTTCACCTAGAAGAAAGTGTTAAAGAGATATCTGAGCAATAAAACTGGTCAAGAAGATGGAAAAATGTGTATTAAAAGATAGTTTCATATTTCAATTATGGTACATATTTTAAATTTAGCTGAAAAATTTTAACCGATTTTGGGAAAAGCATTGTTGTTACACATTTTACTGACTTTTTGAAAGGCAATTTTATTCACTACATTTCTATAAAATAATTACTGCGCTTATTGATTAATTGGAGTTAGGAGGCCTACGTGATGAATTTTATCTAGCAAATGCAGGAATAAGACAGTTATTACAAAACGTTAAATTTAAACAGTTTTTCATAAGCACTTAAATGACAATTAATATTTTCATCATCGATAAAAATTAAAAATTTCTTAGGTACACAAAATGGCGAAAATTGCACTTCCGAGCAACCATTTTTTTAACAAAACAGTCTGGTATTCAAAAATATTCTAATTTCGAAGAACTCTTCATAAAAAGAAGAATTAGCAAAAAATCGCATTACTTTCGTGATACTGAAAACACTCATTCCTTACAATTAAAATAATAATGAAAACTTTGTGACGATTTCATTGAGTTTTCATTGAAATTGTGCCTTCTGAAGTTCCTAATTTTCTTACCTGCCTTATCTAAGTTGTAATCAAATAGATAACTTTATAATTCAAACTTTTATGATTTCAATTTGTTTGGATTATTAAAGGATTATTTTAGGCTCTCTTTCTTCAAATAATTCAAATTAAGTTTTGTTTCAACACATTTACAACCAAAAGAATAAACGATATTTATTATTCAAGAAAATTAAGGAATTAAGCAGTTCTGAATTATTCTGTTCATGTTGCAACTTGTTGAATGCAATAATTTTTATAGTGGAATTAGTCCAAATTGGAAAGATTTTGAATTTGAATATTCATACTTCGTCTTGATTATATTTGAAATGTTTCAAAGCGTAGTTTCCACCAATACCGTAATGTGGCGAAGTATATAGATGGCTGTTGCACTATTAAAAAAAGCGTTTCGTTGAAAAAAATCCATGACTTTGTCTGTAGAGTTGAATTTTCCATATATAGCTGAAAAACTGATAATTTCAACAGAAAGTACTGATGGGCTTAAGTATTTGCCAGCAGGAACTTCGCAAATTCAGCTGTGGCTGGCGATTAGAGATCTTTTACCAAGCTAAAAACTTTTCTTTTTATAAATCAGATATTTTCTAACATATTTCAACTGATACACGCATGTAATGTATTATAAAAATTAAAATTAAAATCAGTGTTTGGAATTCCGAACAGAAAGAAGAAAGCACAGAAGCTTAGAAAGAGGGTCTACGGCGAGTTTCCCGAATAGGCGTATTCTCTCCCGAGGATGAGAGGTTTATAATTAACAATGGCGTAGCAATGGGAGGGGTTTCAAAAGGAAACTCAGGGCGCTAGTCTTGGAGAACACCACAAAGGAACTCACTTTTAGAACCAAACAAATTTTCTTCATTTGTTAGAACGAAATATGACCAAGACCGTCTTATCCAATGGGCTATCTGGGCCCAGAGGTGCCTGAAAATTTACTATACTGATTTTATCCTAATTTCGAACCAAAAAAATTTTTAATGATAATTTTAAATATGTTAAGAGTAAATATATTATTAAGGTTTGTAACTAGACAGCCATGGATTTTGTAATTTACTTAAACATGCATGCCATTTAAAAATATACTCATACAGAGACAATCAGTGAGAAAATGTGCGTAATACAAGTTACCTACATTACGGAAGATGGCTTGCAAAATCTTATTTTAAAAAGCACTGATTTTCAAGGTGGTAATCATATAACATATAACTTTGTTTTCTCCTCAATTATTTTATTATGTAGATATTTTCGTTGGGCCATGGGCTCTCAAACTCCTAGCTGCGGTTTTGGATGGGGCCTCAAATTACTCTAACCCAGGGCGCTGACATTTTTCAAGACGACCCTGAATGTGACCATGGGACGAAAAAGAATACTTTGCTTTAGGCGCCATCTATTCTTGTAACGCCACTGATAATAGGCCTATTTCGTACCAAGTTCATTACCATTTCTATTACATTTTCAGCTAGCCTTTGTAGTCCTTGTGTAAGTCAATGTTATATAGAAACGTGCCCTTTCATGATTTGATAGAAACATATGCCACATTACTATAGGAAAATTATAAGGAATGCAGGATCTTTTTAAACCTCAAAGATCCGGATGTAACAGCTTACGTAAGCGTGTAATTCTTGCAACTTAGTTAGTGTTACGTTAATCTATGCATGCTACCTGCTACTTCATATATATTCTGATGAAGCAAACAGTTTCTATCATGAAACACTTGAGTAGAATATCCTTTGTCATTTCTAAGATATTCAAATTTTTTATGAATTCAAAATGTGTGTTCTCTTTTCCCTCCCCATGTACTGCAATGGATGCCTTATTTTTTTTCATCAGCCATTTTGGCACCTATGTTGTCCCCACCTATCTTGTAGCAACTATATAATATTCCAATCGATGGCATGATGGTTTAAATGAACTTTTCGATGCGTAAAATATTAACAGCATCATGAACCTAGCGATGATCTAATAATAAATGCCTTTGGTGGCTACCAAACATATAAGCATGAAATACATATTAAATGCTTCAAGAGATAGCATTTCAAACTCGTAAATAAATATAATATCAAGTTGAACTGAAAAGTGATTATGAAGTAAAATGATTATTAACTTTATGCAATACACAATTATTATACATAAATTTGAAAATTACCGTATGTAATTTTCTTAGTGCGTAATTAATGAATTAAACTACACAAAATTGGGTGAAGGAGGAATTTTTTACTCCTTTTTCCATCATAAATGTTATTCAAAACAGTTTTAAGAGAAAATTTATAAACATATTTCACCATACTCTTCCTATACTTACCTATTACCTATTCGTTCTGACTAGTCATTTGGAAATTAAATTCTTTGTCATCAGAAAAGAAAATTTAATTTTTATCACAAACAACTGAATTCCAGAACTTATTCCAATCGTATGTTATTTTATATTCTAGGAACAATATTTTATTAATAATTTTATAACTTTAATTTACTCCTTTTTTCTGTCGAACTTTGTTTATGTAAGTTTCATTGTATTATAAAAGATATTTCTAAGATGTAACTGCATTTCAGAACTAGTTTTTAAGAATAGTAATTTACAAATCTTGTTCTGATTATTTTGAATATCTGCAAATATCCAGAAAAAAATTTCCACTATAAGGCAACGTGAAACATAACTATCTAATGAATAAGTTATCGTTAATAAGGTTAGATTTATTGTTTTCGTATAGATGGCAAACATTCATTTTTCCACAGTGAGATCAAGATCTTTTTTCGATTTCTAAATGTTACTTCATTAAAGTTCCTTTAAATACAAGGTCTTTGCCATGATTTAACTACATAAATATAGCATGAAGATAAACTAATCAATTACTATTCCACAGAATAAGTTTTGTAATACAATACAATAAGTAAATTCTACCATTATGCACATCTTCTGTTACTAAATAAATTATTGCGTAGTCGCAGAGCTTTCACCCTGTTCGGTGTTAGATAGTTTTACAATGGGTATCCATTTACAACAATTGTAATTAATTTATCAAAATTAGTTCCTATAAAGACAGTTTTATTAACTTTATAGTAATTATCAATCTATAAATTCACATATCTAACTTTTAGCAACTTCATCACTGCATCCTATTTTGCAGTGATGTTACGCCTCTATATGGATATTCGTATGCAAAAATATTTAATAGCATAACTTGTAAGAACTAATTTCCAGGTGAAATTAAAAGGTCATATTAAATTTGAGTAAATACAATTTTTAAAAATTCTGAAGAAGTCCAAAAGAAATAATCTAGGAATTTATTTCTTTATGTGTCTGGAGTTCTCAAAATTCAACATTTCTTAGTTCAGATTTGTTAGTATATGCAAATAATTTAAGAATAATTTTAATGTTTTTAATGTTCAAAAAATTATTCGGGAATATTTTGGATTGTAAAATAATTGTGAAAATACTAAACTACATAATTTACGTAACCAACCTTTCAATTCTAATTATTATCCTTAAAGATTAAAGCGAAATGAAGCAAAGAATTTGTATTTTAACAAAATGTCCAGATATTTCATTTCTGTCTGGGAATATATATATAAAAAAAATGCATTTAATAAAAAAAAATTTTAAAAACACACATTTTATTAGTGTACTAAAAAGTAGAGCTTATTTTAATTATATTTTTGTTTTATTTTTTTTAATTTATAACTCATTATTGAAAATATTATGGAATATAGTAAACAATTATTTTCTCATATTCACTACCTGATGCTATAGACTCAAAATTTAATCGATTAACTAATAATTGAGTTCTGCCTAAACATTAATGCCTAGCGTTTCCTTTTAGATACACTTCTAAAATTACATCATAAACTCACAGGCAATATTTTTTCAACATACATTTTACAAAAAAGCATTTTTAAGTATTCGTTTCTTTTATATTCCGTCGATGGCAGCAAATATTAAACGTTCGGTTGATAACGTAGCCTTTTTTATTTTCAAGTCAGACTCAAAAGTAGCTTTTTGGAATGTGAAGGAAAAAACATCAAGTTTGCTCAATTATTTATCAATTAATTTGCTTTCATTTAACAAATATATCAGTAAATGCAATTGTTAGAATATGTTTTCTTTTGAAAATTTCACATAATAATAAACTTTGACGGGGTTTTTTTGCATTAATGGACTTTGCCTAAATAGGAGTGGTAGGCTTAGGAGGGCAATAAAACATAAATTCTTCAGGCAGGAATTTTTTCTTGTAATTTTACAGTTGATTTCAGGACATGTAATATTAGTATACAAAATATTATTGAAAGAATGCATCTTGAGATTGATTGGTTAAAGTAGTGTATGGTCATCGAGAACACACCAATGAATTTTATATAATTATGTTTAATGAATATTCAGGTTTAATTCAAAATGATATGAAGTTGACTTATCCCACTTGGTCTAGCGTAACTAGTTAATTCCATGAGCCAAGGATTGATGATAATGGGGAAGAATGGCAGCTTCTGTTTGTCAAAGCGACCAGGAGTACTTAGGTAGTACCTGAGGTAGATATTGATCTACCAGTTTTCGAATAAGGATTATTAAAAGCACAGCCAGAAAAAATCCATGATCTTCCCCCATAGAAAATTTTCAGCTATGACTTACCTTAACCCACTAGTACACCGGTAGGCATTGAAAGAGTACAACTTTCTTAACCCTCTGACTGGCGATTTTTTTAAAATTGCTATTTAGATTCAACGTCTAAAAACATGTTCAAATACCGTTGTACGAAGCGAATTTTTCATTTATACGCAAAGCTTTATTAGTATAATGCAATTCAACGCTATAATAGTAAGGACACTAGATTGCGAAAATCGCAGGATGTAGCAGAAAATAGACTTACTTCTTACCCGTTTGAAAAGCATTTGGAGGGTTAAACATTAACAAACATGTACAAAATCATTTAATTGAACGAAAACAACCATTCAAAGGAAAAAAATGGGACATAATTTGTGTACGTAGGTATGCCAGATTAATTTAATTAGTGTACGTTTTAAGCTTTTACCTCACAAAATTCAACATCCTCCTTACAGAAGGAAATTAGTTAAATTTCATAGCTATGAATTTAATGTCTGAAGAACACATCTCAAATCTAAGAAAATGACGTAAGGAAATCCTTAAGAATCTTTTAAAATGCTCGACCTTCATACAACAAATGTAAGATTAAATTATTCTACTGAATATTCCAGTCTGTTTATGGTAAAATTTGAATTTGTAATATTTAAACGTGTAGTGTTTCATTTAATCAAATATTCGAAAGATTATTCCAAACAAACATCTCGAGTTTCAAAATTTTACGATGTCCCTTATATGGTTACATTTCTAAGTTCATATTATTAATCAGAGTGAATCACATTCATCGAATTTTAGAAATAATCTTATAATTACTTCCTTCACATCGATTGTTTCCGTGACTGATCTGAGCTTCACAACTTCTGAAGATGTTTTTGAGATTTTTCATTACTGAAATAATTCAATATTCTTAAACAGAGAGAAAGTTAATTTGCGAATCATGTCCTCCGATTTCAAATTTTATTTTGATTTTAAATAAGTTCATTTGTCCTCTTTCCAAGCAGAATTTTCTGAGTTTTGTTGATGAAACGTTTAGAGACGTTTATAAAAAAACTATTACTGTTTGCATCTCAATAATAAAGAAATGAACAATCAGAAAACCTATATTTTGTAACGATATTATATGATAAATAAGTTTCTTAATTTTTTTAATGTTTGTTGAAAAAATTGAACTACTTTATAACGCCCTTTTATTTAACTTTTTCATGTTTGTAAAGACTGAATTTTGTATTCGATTTTTCATTCACTTTATGATATACTAGAGTTCTGAAAGTATGCAACAGCTGTCTGTTCCCGATGCCAATACAATATTTTAATATATTTAGAACTTAATTTTCATTAATCGTTGCATTTTAATTAAATGCAGATTTCATAAATGAGGCGTCATCTGATAGTAATTTAGGAAAAAATTGAATATAAGGTCCTATAATATTTATAATAAGGAATTAAGAAATATATTAAAGACTAAAATGTAAAACATAATAAAATTGAACAAGTTTTTAAAAAGCACACTTTCATTTATGTTTCACTACACTTTCTTTTATTATGTTGGAACACGGGAAGGAAAAAGCAATCGCCAAGGTCGAAAACCTATGAAATTTGGAACAAATGATTGAAATCGATGGAATTCCAACGAATTCAAAATCCAACACCTCATGCGCCTATTCCAATTTGCAGCATCCAGCGAGGGTAGCGGCAAGATCAAAGGGTCAGCCTAGATTGAGACCTCGCAATGAGTTAAGAAAATCGGAAATCAGCCGAGTGGGGAAGTAGGAATACGGGGCATCGAATAGCAGCTGTAGGAGGAGGGATTTTCGCTCCCCCTACCGCCGCTCATGGTAGAGCACTTTGGAACCTCAAGTGAATGACGTGCCTGATTTTTCGACTTAAATGGATGGAAAAAATCAGTCGTGGGACAAATGGAATGGAATGGAGTACAAACGAATTGCCTGCTTTATAAATGAAATGTAGCAGTTAAGTGTAATATTAAGTGTGCGAAAAGTTTTTCTCTCAGGAAGTATACGACCTTATTCTAAATGAAAAGTTGAAGCTGGGCATTCATATGTACTCCATTCCATTCCATTTATCCCAAGACTGATTTTTTTCCATCCATTCAAGTAGAAAAATTTCATCCATTCACGTCATTCACTGAGGCTCTAAAGTTTGTTTTGAGGCAAGGTTCAAAGTCACAGAACTCTACCCCTCCTCTTCCCCTACGCGAGAGATTTCGAGTTTCATTTCTGCCCTCGACGCAAGGTCTCAATGTAGGCAGATTCTTTGATGTTCCGCTACCCTCTAATCGAGGCCCCAAATTGGAAGCGGCGCATGAAGTGTTGGATTTCGTGTTCGTTTGAATTCCAGCATTGCCATTTCGCTATGCCAATTTCCATCGGTTTTTAAAACTGACGATTGTTTTTTCCTTTCCGTGTTCCAAAAATTACATTTTGGAAGAGATGTTAATGGACTGCTTTAGATATGCTGCTGAAGTAAAGATACTCCAAATTACTCTTTATCAAAGAATAATAATGATACTTGTTTATTTAATTGTATTTCGTGAATATTATGTATTTTTAAGCATTTTATGAATGTATCGCATATTTGGATTCAATAATGTTTTGTAAAATTTATTACCCAAAAACTAAAATTTTAAAGCTAAAAATAAAAAAAAATTGTCTATATTTTTGATAAATAATAAAAATAAAATAATTAAATTAAATTTGTTTAAAAATACAATAAAACACTTTGACTAGAACTTTATTACGATTTTTATATGTTGTATCAAAGCTTATTGATTTCACTAACAAGACCAATATTTTATCATTGAAACGCCAGCAGTGAGGACGGGCTGTAATTTCAGAACTTATAAAACAATTGCTTGAATTTCACATTTTGTACTCTAAGTAGTCCATAATAACTTATATTTGAGATATTCATCAAAATATATTCAGCAGAATTAATTCGGACGTTAACGGGTTAAATTAAACTTGATTTGTGTAATAATTTCATTCATTTGATATAAAATCGCTTGTGAAATATTAAATGATATATAAAGAAGGTAATAAATCTCTTCATTTAAATCGCTTTTTTATTAATTAGGTAGACATTTTCGTCTTTATAACGGATATTCTTGGAATGACTTCGTAGATTTTTTTCCCTTTCAATAAACACTTTTAAACTCACTTCTCAAAATCGATTCAATTCATTCAGAATTATCACCTTTTTTCTCCTTTAATTATAAATTTATTTGCATTGAATTTAACGTGTATTTTCATCATTTCCTTATTTTAATACTCAAGACTAGATTATTAAAAAAAACCTCCTCAAACGGTTTAAAAAGCTATTTTGACTTTTTGTTTAGTTAAGTCTAAATTATTCCTTCCTGAAAGTCTCTTCGGTATGATATTTCCGAAATCATTTTGCTTCAGAAACGAACAAAAGTTTCCTGTCTTTTTAAATATTTGCATGGTTGTTATTCCATATGGGATTATTTGGATTTTCGGAAAAGTCATGACGTAGCTTCTTATATATATATAAATTCTTCTGATTCTGATTTCTTCCACTATTTCTCTACGCTTTCTATCGTTATCGCTCTTCCATTTAATCTTCATCGTTCACAACATACTACACTCCCCTGGCAACAGCCAAAGTTAAGCGCGAAAACTGTTTCTTAACACCCTGTTGACACCCCTTCAACGCCAGTCTGTACCGTGACCCTCCGCATACACTGCCACGTCAACATCCGTCCTTCTGGTACGTAAAATATTTATTCTTACTTTTCTCTAATGTTATCACATCGTAATTCTGTTTTAATTATTCAAAACTCCTGTCTCTGTTTTCTGGTTGGTTTGGCATTAGGGATGAAAATCAGTGTTTTAGGCCTTACGGAGTAACTGACTGCAAGAAAATGTCAAACTTTTATATTTTAGCAATTCACAATAACTTCATCCCCTGCAGAAACAGTATTGTGCTTTTATTGCGTTTTTCATTTCACATTTTATACTCTTTCATTTTACGGTTTATACTCTCTCTCTTTCTCTCTCTCTATATATATATATAAAATGTATTCAAAATTGTAGTCGTTAAACAAAAAACACATGCCGAGTTATTCTAAATTCCATTTTATTATGGGAGAGTGACGAAATGTACGTACATCTTCGTTTAAGTTTTAAGCCAAAAGTGAACAGAAGATCCCTGCTTTTTCTCAGGTAGGGATTTAACAGATAGACACATGATCAAAGTGAAGGGAATAATAGCTATTTTTAGTATATTACGTAAGTGTTTTAGGGAAAATGCCTGGCGGGAACAAGTCACTGATTTCGCGAGTTGTGTGCGCGTGGAAACGATTAAAATATTCTTTTGGTAATAAATATGTCAAAATGAGAGATTTAATAAACCTCCAGAGCGGGAAAAGAACGAAACTGGAGTTTTAGAAGAGTGATTTTGGAATACATTAAGATTTTAAAACATATAATATTAGAATTTGAAATAAAATTAAGTGAGATTATTACATATATATAAGAGCTTGTCAAATTTTATTAAAATATGCATTGTTTATCGGAATACAATATATCTTTCCAGAAAAGTAATAGTTTCATTCCTTTTTTATCAATAATTTTTTTATTAAAAAAGTCAAACTACACGGTTTAACCCCACTAGTGGGGCAAAACCGGATACATATTTTAACTCTATGGGAAATTAGGAACACTTGATTTTCAGTCGGAAATTTGCAATAATTTTTATTTTATATGACAATTTAGGAATATTAGTTACAAATTCACATGTAAAGCAGTTGTCTTCTTCCCCCGCGCCACTGCAGCTTTCGTGGGCACAGCTAAGAAAGTTTCTACATTGGATTAACCCTTCTCATTTATTTAAATTAGAAAATACATCATTAAAATATAAACAATCAACATCTGATGTGTTTTTATCGTCTTTATCAGAGGAATCATCAATACTGACTGTCCCGGTCGTACGCCACTTGGAGTACCCGATTTTACCCCGAGTGCAGAGGTTATAAAAAACGAAATAGAACCGAGCAATTATTGGAATAAATCCTTATTGTTTGATAGGGTATAAATCCTTAGTAAACGTATAATAAGCTGGACTAAAAATGGTTTTTATAACTGTAATGATTTTTAAGTAAGGAGAGTTTAAAATAATCTAAGAACATTAAAGAACATCTAAGAATATTAGAGAGTTGACTTCTTAAAACAAGTAAACTTTCACAGATGCAGTGCATTCAACAGCTACAACACGCCGCTGTGACTGTTGCTTTTTCTTCACTAGTAGAGTGTCTGTCTGCTAGATAGAAAAAATATTAACTCCAAAATCAAGGGTACCCGGTTTTACCCCACTTTCCCCTACAGGGGGCTGAATTGTTGCCTCATATGAATTGAGTGTTATACCATGAATGGAATTTTGAAGGGATCGAAACAAGTGGAAATTTGACTACGAGAAGTTAGGCGAGTATGTTGGGCGTTGCAATACATCCCACCAAAGCTCCAATAATTTTTGGCGGGTAATCAGACTTGTGCGACATGTTGCCGCGTTGTTCTTATGCAACCGAATTGACATATGATTAGCGATATCTCGACATTTCTGGGTTATTTATTCATTCAAACTGTCTAACTGCTGACAGCATATCTTCAAAACGATTGTTTGGCTCCTTGGTAGGAGTTCGAGAGTTTGAACCTTCCTTTCTATGTCGTGTTAAGTGAATCATCACGTCTGGATTAAGACCGTTTGCATGCAATATTCTTGCTGATAATCCACTTCTAATCACCGTTTATCAATAGCTTCAAAACAGGTTCGTTTTCCTCACATTCAAATGAATTCATTTGAGTCCCTGAGAAGCCAAAACATCGAACTTGTTTAAGTATCCCAGCTTAATAAATCGGTCGCGGACGCTTGAATGATGGATGTTGTAAATTTCTGCGATCTCTCGTGTCATGTAACTTGAGTTTAAATTGATGATTGCGTATATTTTGTCACCATGAACCTCAATGAACCTCTCGATAGAGCAACGATGTCTTTATAAAAATCCCTAGTACAAAATCTCGTGAATCATCGGTGGTTCAAAAAACTTATCATTAAACTTAAAGCAACTTTAACCCAAACTTGAAGCTCTTTCTTCACTTTAACGGAGGAAAAGGGTACAGATTGGAGAGAATGTATAGCTTCATTCTTTCATTTTCTACATGTTCAAAAATACCCAACTCAACCAAATCGCTCAGTTTTCATTTGGGTGAAGTTATATGTATCAACATTCAAATGATATTGTAATCACATAGATGCGAATAACTCTAAAACAACCAAAAATGAACTAAAGCCCTCTAATGCAATAACAAGTCATGACTTTTCCGACCACGCAATGCATCTCAGCCAAATTAATTAGAGGAAATATGATACTATCAAAAACTGCACCGCTGCATTTTTGAAAACAAAATTGTTTAAGATTTATTTTTAACAAACTCTAACCTAACCATTGTCCAACTTTATACCGCACATGTGTGTAGTCAATTTCAAAAAAAGTCAAAAGCTAAATATGCAATATTAGTTTAAAACAAGTTATTTTCCTTCGACCTTACATTAATATCGATTTTTT
This sequence comes from Araneus ventricosus, assembly GCA_013235015.1. Lineage (NCBI taxonomy): Eukaryota > Metazoa > Arthropoda > Arachnida > Araneae > Araneidae > Araneus > Araneus ventricosus. The sequence goes on along the minus strand of BGPR01002398.1, from coordinate 158,836 downwards.
TTCTAATTATAACTAATAATGCTATTAACCGTCTGCCCATCATACAGCGAAAAGAACTTTTAAAAATTTTTCTAACAGTAGTCAATTTTAAGAAGTGTTTATTTAATACCAGCAATAACCGCATTGCGTTACCTGCGATACGATTCTTGGAACATTAATTCTCATTTGGTTCCTTGCAAAGTCAAGGTAGGAAAGATTTTTGACACGCTAAGCCAATAACAGTTCAGCGAAGAATAAATTTTTCCCTCCGTTTTCTACCGTGGATCTGTGAAGAAAATCTTTGAATTCATCAGGAAAAGAATCAATTAAAAATCAATACAAAAAGGTGTTTTGACCCTTCTTGTTTTAAATCAGGGAGAAATTTCCAATTATTATATTACCTCAAAAAAATTTTGAAAAAGATAACCAAATTAGTATGACGGAAGCAGGAATTTTAGTTTCATTTCTTTAAGATTTTTGGGAAAGCTGACTATATTTTAAAAATTTCTCAAAATTTAGCAAATTAAGTTAGATGTTCAAAACAAACTTCTTTAAAACGACAATTATTTGTTTTCCGATAGTCCTTCGATTTTTTTTCTAAGAGCATCAGAAACGTTACTATGGGAAAATACGAATGGAATATCATCTAAAACACAAAAAAATGCTAAATAAAAAAATTACATTAAATTTTGAAATCCGAGCTTTGAAGTGCATTGATTCACCATTACGACTACCAGTTAACTGAATTTCATGTCTGTACATGAGATAGATTCGTCTGGACACCGCACGCATACACACAACACACTTCCTTTCAGATTGAGAAGACATTTATATTAGACCCAAAAGAAAGCTTTTAAAGATGGAAGTCAAAAGGTTTTAATAATATGGAATTTATTAGACTGAAATTTTCTATCAAAAAAGGTTACCGAACGAAATTCAATGCTCATTTTCATTTCAAAAAGAACAATAAAACTGTATCGAAGGCAGCTCAAAAGCTGTAGTGTTGATAGAGGAGTTGTGTTGAAAATTTAGCTGATACAAAACTTTTGCTTATGTTGGCACATGATAAATTTTACTAGTTGCTCTTTTTCTTACGCATAAATTCTTTAAGTATACAAATTATTATTTCATAATGCTGAAAGGTATCTTATTCTTTTCTATTAAAAAATTGGTTTTGCTTATCTTGTTTATAATAAAGTATCTTATTCTTTTCTATTAAAAAATTGGTTTTGCTTATCTTGTTTATAATTGATTTAATTTTATTAATAAAAACAACAAACCTTTTCAGGTCGAAGTCTTTATCTCGAACATCACTAATAGAGATTCCCTGAATAAACTGTATAAGAATTTTTAATTTATCTTCTATTGAATTTCTAATTTTTATTGAGTTGCATTTTCAAAGAACTATCTTTGAAACTGATCACATGAAAGAATTGTTAAAAAAATAAATATTGTTAATAAATTGTGCGTCACGTTTTAGTAATTTTAACCACGTGACGCATATACAGAACATATTCTATACTTAAATCCTGACAGGTATAAGATTCTTTTATGGAACACATTTTTCCGTCCTCGACAATCTCACCCCATATTGAGATTGAGGTGACATTCAGCGAATGAAACGAAAAAAATGAATCGTATCAGATTCGAGATTTTAATCCATTGGCACTCTTTTTGAAAGAACTGAAAAGGGAATTGATAATATTGAAGGAAGGAAATTTCTTTCTGAGGCACAAAATATTATACATAATGTTCGTGATACACTCCCCACTAAAGCTTGAGGAAAAGCATTTTTTTGGAATCTCATTTGAAAGAAAAATAGGACCAAAATCAACAAATAGAGTTTATATTGGAAACTTAGTTACATTCATTAAATGAGATGTAAAAAAGTTAATTCTCCATATTTTTTGTATGAAATGGGCCATAAGTCAATTATATCTCTAATCAATTTCAATAGGTCTTGTTAAAATTTTCTGTGTTTCTGAATAACGTCTGTTGGCCTTCAACTTGGAGTGTGAAAATGTTGTTGGTTGTGTCAAAAAGAAATCATATACCCGATCCCTTAAAGTGTAGGACACTTGGGTGGATGGAAATGGGCTTATCATAAACTTATATGGCAAGACATCTCAACGTCTCGGGCAGTGTGGATCACAAGTTTTGAAATCAGTTTCAACAAGATAATTCAAATACAAAGAGACTTATCCTAGGGCATCCAAGTGTAACAAGCCCATCTGATGGTCATTATCTTCTTCTTCCAGTCCGAAAGAGGGGAAACACTACAGTACCTCATATTGTTTTTTATTATTTTTGATCAACAGGGAGAAGAATATCTTCCACCATAGTATGATAACGTCTTCATGTGGGAGGAATATATGAACGAAGATCATTTGCTTATGCTCCTCTCATCAGACTGCAGAGATGTGCTCAAATATGTTATGTCACAAAGCATGCCATTTAAACAAGAAAACTGTGGAGATCAATACTCTTTACAGATGAATCTAGGTTTACTTTGGAAAATGATTCTACTCGTACCCTGATCTGGAGATCTTTGGATGACCCCACTGACCTTCAAGAGTTCTACAAAGGAACTATGACTAGAACTAGATATCGAAATGAGATTCTTTATTCATATGTAAGATCTTGTGCTAATGCTATTGGTGATGACCCCATGCTAATGGATGAAAATGTTTGCCTTCATTATGCAATGCTTATTAAAGAATACCTATAAAGGCAGGATTTGAAAAGAATGGACTGACCATTTAGATCTCTAGATTTTAACCCTATCAGCACCTTTGTAATTACCTAGGGAGGGAATCGGATGCTCAGAGACCTCATACTGGAAGTGCACATGAAGTTAAAGAAGGTTAGCTCCAGATATGGATTCAAGTGAGACATAACTTGATTCTAACCATGGTAAGGCAATTCCAAGAGTGAATTTCAATAAGAGGAGGACATATCCTTTACTAAATACCATTTATTCAGACTTTTTTTCAGTAAATCTTTCATTTCTCTGTTTCCAATATCAATGGACTTTTGTGGAACATTTCAATAACACATTTATAACTTATGTTTTATTTACAAAATTGGGATTTTTGCTCAAAATATTGGATAATAAACAACTTATTCAAATTTCAATTGTTAATATAAACTTATTTACAAGTAAGACCCAGAAAACATGTTGATCCTTACCTTTTGTAGGGAAATGTATAATTAAAATGGACATTAATTAAAATTTCCTTTATTTGAATTCAAGTCGAATTTCATTCATTCTAAGTAAAATTTACAAATAAAAATTCAATTACTTGAAAAAAGAGACAAAATAATTTCACTCCAAAATTAAGCGAAAAAATTATTTCTGACAATATAAAAACTTGACATTTTTCGTTTCATTTTATATTTTAAAAGTTTGATTCTTCCATAGTAAAGCAACCGGTGAAAAGTTTCATTGAGGTTGATTCCTTTTTTTACATTATAGAAACATGATTCTATATATCCTTTCCTTGGTTTCCAACAAAATATCCATTGTTTGTGTGTATTACAAAAACTCACTCCAAGAAGGTGGGTTACTATTAATGGCTTTGTCACTAATGAAGCGAAACCTCACACCTAGTTCCTGCATTCAGAATGCGCCCGCATGAATTGCTTCTACTAGTTTAACGTCCTAAATGGAGATTTTATCCTTCGGGGGATTATTCCTGTTTTGAATTTTAAGCGTTTTCTAAAGGAGCTTTTCTTTAAGTTTACAAAGAGACTTATTTGCTTTTCGAAACATATTTGCTTTATAGTCTGCTATCCAGGAAACAGAATTCACAGATAGAAGAAATAATTTGAACCTTACTGGCAGTATAAAATTCTTCTACAATCTTTTGAAATCCAAATGTAATGCACTGCATTAAAAATATCAGGTCATATGTATCTGAATTTTGTTTATGAACACGAAGTGTAGGAAAATGTCAAAAATCTAAATGCCATTCAATCAGAGTGCCTATCTATCTATCCATTGGGGTTTTTTCAAAGATTTTAAGTCTATATGATCTCTTATACCACTTCACAACACAAAAATGTTTAAAACCTGGCTTTATTCGTGTTTAAAATGTGTCCGAAATCAAGGTGTGCTGCAGAACTGACCATCTCCACTAATGGATACGGATTCAAAACCAACCATCTACAAATAAGCCAGGCAGCAAAGAGGTAGTTTCGTAAAACTTTGCCAAACGCAGGCTTGCGGTTGTTAATGTGGATACTGTGATAAGTTTGAGTTTGGTTTTTCTGAATTGTTGCACTTTTGAACAAGATGGAGAAAAATGTTGAAGTTATATCCCCAGATACGTTATTGTAAAATAGATCCGTTTGAGTGGAATCGAGAGGTTGCAAAGCAGTAACAGTTGTTTCTATTCATGATAATTTATTTATTTATGTATAAAAGTGAACGTGAAAGATGACTGTAAGACGGTAGGGTCGTAAGGACCACGGAAATGTCCGTTGCGCCTTCAGAAAAGAGAGGGGAGACCGAAGATAAGTGGCCTTTGATAAGCCATGGCTCAAATATCCATTCTGGGAGATTAGTTGTCATTTACTTTGTTATTTAGAGCATTTGAGTAGTTTATTTTTACAACATTTGCTACGTTTAAGATACATTTGAGTAGTAGGCTTTCATAAAAAATAATAATATAGAAAAAATCTCATTTGTCACTGATAGGTCAGGTATGGAGCAATCAAGTGCGTCTACTGAAAAATTCCAGATTTCACTTCCCATGAAGATGTCAACTTACGTCAGAATATTGTAACTAATTTGTCTTTTTCTAGTCATATGTCTGTAAATTCTCCTATTCCTTGGACCTCAACTAGTGAAACAACGGTTTCTTCAGAAGCTGTGCAACCTTATCGAAAAGCCTTACTTCGCCTTCGCATTATGAAAAGGTTTAGGAAAAGAGCTGAATCAGCTAGTTTGACTTTTACTCCAGAAGAACAAAAAATAGAAGAGCGATTGAAAATATCACGAAAAGAAAAAAGAAAAGAAAAGCAACAAAGATCGCAATTTAAATTTTCTTCGAAACTACCAAAGATTAAAACAAAACTTTTTCCTGAAAAAATCGAAAACAATATATGAAAGACTCTTACGATACATCTGATTTAGATTCTGACAATTATTCAATTAAAAGTACAAGTTCAACAATGTCAGTAGATGGAAATACTGAAAGTGATGATGATTTTATCAATAAGAAACCTGCTACTGAGATTGGCTACTGGCAAAATATACAGGGAAGAAAACCATAAACCAATTTGTCGGCAAAATCTCAATATTTCTGAAGATGGGTTGAGCATAAATTTTCCCGAAGAGCTGCAGATTCCAAATTTAAATGGCCACCCAATTACGACCTTCCCTGTCATTGAAGAAAATAAAATTGAAATGATTCTTCCATCACCAAACATCACCACAAAAAATGACCATGTTGTATGTTTTGTTATCACGACTGGTTTTTAGAACTTTTTTTTTATCCTAAGCATGAAACAAAACATTTCTGAAATTATAATAAGCAGAAAAATTTATAATATTGCATTTTGGAGATATTTTTTCAGAGCTGGCTCAAGCATTCCTATACTATGGATCATGTATCCCTCTCATGGGGATACTTGAGCCGCAATGTGAAACAAAAAGTAAATTTTTATTAAGCAATAAAACTGGACGAAAATGGGTAATTTTCTCATTTAATTTCGAAGACAAAATACCAAAATTTCTTCTAAAACAAAGATTAGCTAACTGACTGATATAACACAGAGGACAAAGTAATACTAAACAACACTATGTTTTTTGTTCTGTTTGCTCCACTTTTTTCCATAGCTGATTTTGGTTATTGTTGTGTATCTTTCTTCTAAGCTATTCACAAATAAAAACTCTCAAAAGCTCTAAATATAAAAAATATGAATATTTCATAAATAAATCACAGAAAGCCTTCATCTACAAGCAGTGTTGGCTGGTCTATCAGAGTTGCGGGGTAGCAGCAACAACAAAAATTATTTTTAAAAAATTTTATTCTCGTTTTTCAAAAAAATTATTTTCTATACTTTGAGTTCAACGACCAACGGCGATAAAAAAATTAATAAGTAAAATTAACTATCTATAAGAGTAGGAAATGCATGGCACATGGCTACTACGAAAGAATCACAAATAAATTTAATAAAAGAGTTTTTGGAAACATAATTTTATTTGTGAACGAAAAAGATTTACTTTTATTTTTATTTTTTATTATGAACCTTGCATTCATTTTATTTTCAAAATCCACGAACAGGTGGCGCCGATTGTATATAAACAAAAAAATAGTGAAATTAAAAGATCAATAATAATTAAGTCCTGACAATTTTAAAATAGTTTATTGCCATCCAGAGCATACAAGTGTCCAAAATTTCAAAGTTCTAACACATTAAGCAGTGAGTGAAAAATCGATTACAAAACTCCATATTTAAACAAGAAACAAGTCAAGTTAAATAAGATCGTGTCACAAGCACTAAAAGTATTTCATATGCATACTTAAGAACTAATGCTATTAGATCGTCTGGCAGCGGAGGGACAGGATGCTTCTGAAATTTATATCTGCATATTAGTCATGTCAACTCTGTTCTAATGACAAAAAGAAATTATTTAATGTTTCAGATGAATATATAAGTAAAAAATATTATATAGCCTAAAATGTAGAAATAATTTAACTCATATTTGATATTTTTAAAAATTATATTCGGTTTTTATCTAATTATTTTTTTATTTAGATTTCTATAGTCAATTACTGAAGCGTTTTGAGATTTTTGCTGTAGGTCAGTTTCGAGATGGTTAGCAAAAAAAAAAAAATTGAGAAATTTCCGTCTTATTCATTCTTATTCCAAATTTCTTGCAATAAAATGCATCATCTTCATAGGAAAAGATAATAAAAATGCAAGACTAACGGAATCTAGCTTAAGGAATCTTCGCACAAGACTTCATAAAAACACATTTTTAATCCCACATGCAAACTTTTTCATCATTGTTTTGATCTCAAATTAATTAAACTGTGTAGAAGAAGAACTACCATTTTAATTTGAGGTCTTGTGTTTTAACATTATGAAAAGACCGATTTAAAGCACATGTATAGAAATTCCGTAAACTCTTTTCATAGTCGTAATGAGCATATCCATGATTCATTCGTTGCCATGCAGCCGGCGTGCTGCAAGTAATTACAACTTTATGTCTTGCAAATTATCGAAAAAAATATGTTTGCAAAAAATTAAAGATTAGCTATTCAAACTAATGAGTAAATCATCACAATATCACAACTACGGAATTGATTTTCGTTGTCACATCCGTTCGTGTTTCAGTTGTTATAAAATCAGAAAATACTGAAAATAATTAAAAACAACAAAAGAAAAATGTTTTATAAGAACAAGGAAAGTGTAACTCAGAAATTTTAGAATTAACAAGGTGCAAAAGAATGTACAATTGTATTCAAAATGAAGAGATTTTGATATTTTGTCGAATTTCCGGAAAAGTACTGAATGAAATGTTAAATTAAGATTTTAGTTATTACGATTTAGCATTATTTATTTCATTGTTTCAGTATTCTTCAAATGATTGTTAAATAAATGAAATTTCAGAAGACCCTGAAATTCACGAATTTTATTTTTAGAAGAGATGCACGTTTGGTTACTAATCAAATATTAAGTAAAGAGAGCAAGCTTTTATGGATAGGCTTTATTTGTTCGATGAAATATTCTTACTACCATTTCTCTCCAATTATGAAAGGAAATGTCTGCAAGGATTCCAGATTTAGATTTCTTTAAAATTTGATTAAGTCTTAATTATTCTATTTTTTGAAATTCTATTCTTATTCGTAGATGCTTTGAAAAACTTGTATCTTCTGCGAACTTCGCCTTGAAAACTTAATAACGTAATTATTAAAATTGCAGTTATCAAAAATTCAAAACAAAACAAGAAATGAGATTCCTGGGAAAACTTTGGAATTCTTTCTATAATTTCGATAATTAATGCGATATTACCACATTAAATTCTCGTTGTTTCTGCAGACATAAATGTCTAGTTAAAACTACTGGGCAACGACTGCGAATAATAATTGCGGAAGACAGTGACGTGTGGGGCTTTACGTCAAATAAAGACCAAATATGACAAAACATGATGGAAGAAATTTCGAAGGCAGCACTGCTTCAAGTTATTACGACTGATGATAAATGTCGTTTGCATTAGTGAAATCTGGAAAACTTTGATAGAAGTAAGAGAAATTAATATCCGTGGCATTTACAACCACCCTCTCGTAATAGATGTGATGAAAGAATGTATTGCAGTTATTAACCTTTGTCAGAAATTTCCAAAATAATTATGATTTTAGAAATAGTTAAATTGGAGTTACAGTGGCATAGTGGCAACGGGGTGCTAGAGGGGGCCAATATAGGGGGCAAAACATTACTGCATTTATTCCATTTGTAAAGCAAAATATAATGAGGGGGCTTTAAAAATAATACCATGCCCGGACGTTATTTACGCTTGCTAAGGCAATGGTGAAAATTGGGGTAAAAAAATATTGTGACCCGGGCGCTACTTACCATGCTACGCCACTGGCCAAATTCACAAATAAGTCAATGTGCTCATGTCACTTTTTGAAGTCAAATAAGAAAAGGGGGCGAAAAACACCATGCCCCGGGCTCCGTTCACACAAGCTAAGGCACTGATGATGACGGGAGTGGACGAAAAAATTATGTTATGACCCGGTCGCCACTCACCCTTGCTATGCCTCTGTGGAATTAGAAAAATTTTGAATTTAAATGTTGATTTTGAAACACTCGACCTTTTCAATGGCACAGCTGATGAAATAGAAAGATATGTTCACGACATAAAATTTTAATAGTTTCATTACATGTATTTTCAATATCTTAATTGCTGATAATATAAAGTGAAATATATTTTTAAAAATATATAATAATATGCAAAATTGATATTCTAGGCTTGAAATAGAAAGAGATTTTCTGGCATAAAATAGAAGAATTGAATTTGAATGTATCTTTCTGTTTCTAAAAATACAATAGCAATTTTCGAGCGATTTAGCCATCAAATGCCAGGTTTGCAATCGAAGGATGTTATCCAAAATTGCATACTATTAACTCTATGACAACAATAGCGATGGGAACCTCCGGCAGTACAATAAACAAAAATGAACCGTTAAATATATGCTTTATACTCAGAGTTATATTTCTAGGGAATTATTCATTAACTTTTAGTGATCTGTTGCAGGAAATGATGACAGAGTCTTCACTATGCGAATTAACGAATATTCATATTTAATTTCATTTTATTAAAGGGATATAACATTCTTAAACCTTAATGGGTAGGTGCAAAGTCATTCATCTGTCCAATATGCATAATCAAAGTGAAAATATTGTGTACAATCTGGAAATATATGCCCAACTAATTAGATTTATATGTTTCTCTTTTATGATGCCTAATTTAACATCCTTCCCACAAAATGAAATTAGTTGAATTTGCTTTCTATGCATTTAACGTCTTAAGAACGTGCTCTGAAATCCGCGAAATAATGAAATCAAATCTTTTAAAACCTTCTCAAATGCCTGACCTGTACTCAGAAATGGATGACGGCAAGATTAACTCACTTTATTTAATATTCTATGTTGGTACTGTGTAATCCGAATTAATGATATTTAAAATTTTACTGATTAATGTGATCAGATTTTCGAATAATTATTTCAAATATGCATCTTAGGTTTCGAATTTTACAATGTAGCTTATGTAGCATCCCTGCATTTAAATTATTAATTAGAGAAAATCACTCTAATCAGATTTTAAAAATTCACTCAACATTAATTATGCCTCTTCGACTGCTTCGGTGACAAAGAGGAGCATCGCAGCCTTTGAAGATATAAGCATCTAGACGGCTTTTACAGCACTAAAATGTTTCGGTATTGTTAAATGGAGAGTCTGTAAATTGACTCATGTTGTCTTCTGATTTCTTCCTCTAATTATCTAAAACATTCGCTTTATAGTACCAAAAGAAAAGTATACAAATATTTTGGAAAAAAGAAAGAAAAGCTACTCTCAACTGAACGTTAGTCATAATTGTTATTTTGTTTCACATAAAATTTCATTTATTTATGCCTTTAATGAAAAAAAATTCCTGTAAATGGTTTCATCATTCAAAACAGTCTTTCTGCTTCAAAAGTAGGTTTATAAATTCCGCATGTTTTCAGACAGTTATAATTTTCTTTTAAATAAAACTTTTAAAATCTAAGATTCAATAAACGCAACTTAACCAAGATGACATGTCGCATAATTATACATTCGATCCTCTATTTTCTAATTTTTTAGCTTACGAATGGACAAAATATTAGATTTGAAATTCTAGTGGAGAAACAACAAATTGCTTTTTCTCATTTTTAAGAGACTTAAATATGAGATATTTGGTCTCTTTCGACCGCGAGCAATGTTACCTACTCTATTCTTTGCTTAGTAGTAATACTGATAACAATCGTACATGGAGATATACAACAAACATCACTTGATACCCCTACACCTGGAATGAGAGTGGCTGATTTTTGAAGCAGTTGGATAGGTATGGTTGATTTTTTATTTAAAAATAAACATTACATATCTTGCAAAAAAGAGAAGTAAAAAAAATGAGATTGATACAAAAGTACAAATATAAAAATTAACACTTAAAAGCTTACTTACACACATTCGATCGCTACAAAACCCTATATACATAAATGTAGAAATCAGATGAAAAGGCATGGAAATAAATTTCAAGATGCCCATAAACAATGGTTTTTTCCTTCTTTTTTGCTTGAGTTCATAAAAACGTTTTAAAAAGGGGTGAGAACATTCATGTTTCGCAGGAAGCACTGAAAGTTTAATTTCGAGGGTCCAAGGGTATAGTACTGAAGTGCGCTTTCTGTTAGACTAGGATGATCTGATGAAGGGGGAGTAGATGTTCTCAATACTGTTGTCGAAGAGAAGGGGAATTGCTAAGTCGTCAGCAGGAAGAGATGACCATTATGATGCATAAATTTTATCATATTGTGAATTTTCTGCCTTGAGAGTGTATTAGAAGCAACCCTTTTCAACCATTCTTGCAAGAGGTTTGACTTAGGTCCATGTTCGGGGAAGAAAATTGCATCTTCCCTATAATCCAGTTGGAAGATGGCAGGCTCACTCGTGGAATGATTGCAAAGACTTGGCGGCCAGTATCACCTTGATCCCAAAGATTCTGCCACTCTTGCGTTAATTCATTTCGCAGGGTAGTTTTGATAAAAGATTTTGGAAGAGGGATAGAGGGGTAGGGTTGTCCATGCTCGGTTGCATCTTTGGACAGTTGGTCAGCTTTCTCGTTTCCTTCATGGCCAGTATGCACTTTGATCCATGTATTTTTGATGTTTGGATATGATAAAAAGGTCTGGAATATTTTTCTAGCTGTGTGATTGGTGCTTTTAGGGTTGGATGCTGCTAGGATACTTTTACATAACACTACACCACCTGCATCCCCGTGTTTAGAGCCATTTGGCTCCTTTCCGGTTTGGTTCGATGGAGGTGAATTTTATTTTTTATAAAGGACAAAAACATATAACAGGGTCACGAATAATAATGAAAAAAAGAAACATACACTGAACAAGAACAAACATAAGAACAACATGGAAAACAAAACAATATGGAAAAAATAAATAAAAATACGTAGAGAGAAAAAAGGAAGAGTCATAAGTTGCCGTAAGTGTGTGTCAGTTTGGGTGAATGCGTGCTCAATGATTATCCTCTGCAATGAGATTGTTCTCATCACATATGAAGCGCATTAGGAGTCGAAGTCGGGTTCTGGACAAGTTATTCGTGAGAATGTTTTTGAACCACTGTAATTTATATGGCACTATAGGAGCTGCTAGGATACTGTCTCTATTGTCAACATGAATTACTATTGTTCTATTAGATGGCTGTGTTATTATATAATTAACAGCTTCCTTGAGGGCGTATAGAATCGTAGAGTAAAACTATCTCTAAAGTGATTAGAGGAAGGACAGAGTAGTTCCGAAATGGAAACGACATCCTAATCGTTTAATGGTACTGAATTTCCCACAGCCCGCGCTAAGAAAAGGAAAAATTCTATTGATACAGTATTTATACCCTTTATAAGAAGCAGAGTAAATGAGTCCGTACAATGGGATGCCACGAGCTTTGCACCGATGATTTTCATCTTAGACCCGACTGACGCGTTTCTGGCTATCTGTTAACACGTCAAGCGATCATTAGATATGCATGCCACATGTCTAATGACATTAATCCTAGAAAACTATAATTTCCATTCATAAATCTCTACCAAATTTAATAGCCTTCATTTTACTGACAGATGCCACAGGAAATTGTATTTCGACATGAAGTGATGAAAAGGGAATTAAATATAGCTATTAGGAACAAGGACTGACAATATTAAAAATGTTGAACTTCTATAAAATTGCACATACATTCATTCCATCTAAACAAAATAATGTAAATATTAAATTACATTTAGCGACAAATATTATACAATTATAAGAAATACAACAACTAAAGCTATGTTTTAATAAAGTACATTTAATTGAAAGGATATGATAGTTACTCAATTATATTCTAATTTGAACTCGGTCCAAGAATAAATCTCTATGTTTGTTTAATCATTTTCTGCTTCGTGTGTGTAATATTTAAGTTTAACGAATGCAAATTAATTTTCCAACTTTATTTATGCAAGCATAACAAAAGTTGCAATAAAATTGCTTATACAAATAAATGTTAAACCGTTGTACTTAAATCTTGAATGCACTTTCAAAAGAATATCCTGACGTATAATCCAGCAATTTATACATAACCATGTATATTTTCAGAAAATGAGAACATCTTTATTCATATATAAATTTATAATTACTTAATGATTGTTTCGGAAATCAACGGCAGAAGCAGGGAATTTTGTCTTTGAAAATATATGTTAATTATATCATTCTGATTGATATTTTAAGACTATTAGAAGCTAAATAGAATTGAAATAGAGAGAGGAGTTATAACACACAAAATCTTTTTTGAACAGCAAGGATTTTCGAAGTGAAATTCTGCAACCATATCATCTTAAAAAACATTGTGTACTGACAGTAATTTCGCCACTTAAAACTGCATTGTATTAAATAGATTGGTATAAATTTTGGTAAAGATCACCAATGGCTGTGCGGCAGAGCCGAAGGTTCTGTTTTTCATGGGCTCCTATGAGTGTCTTAAGTGGTCTCATTTGAGGCAATATTGGCCCAGTACTTGGCAAAGTAAAGAACTCAAAGTCTTACTGAAAATTAAGTTTTTTAGCCGGGCCTTTTATGATATTGTCAAAAAAATGTTTAACCTTGCCTTTCCACTTTGAATGTTGAATTATTTGTTTTTATTCGTCTCTGTGTGACTAGAAGCTTGAATTGTTTGGGTGGGGTCGCTTAGCTCGACCTGTCGTTTCAACCATTCGGCATAAGTCAGGAGCCTATATAAACCCTCCTATATTACCGAGCGAGACGGTCTAGAAATTTTCCCTTAATGACGACGAAGGCCGGTCTGAGGCTATTGGCTTCCTTTGAAGGGAGGGGAGTTTCAGAGATCGTTTAGGAGATAAACGCGGTAGGGAGTCCAATTATCCTTGCCAACCACAGCCCATTTCCTTGCGCCTTAAGGGAAGGATACAGCAGGGGTGGGGTAATTGACCACCCAGGTTGGGAGAGTCCATTTCATGTTTTAGCCTCCCAAAATACAACGGTTTTTAAGTAGCTAGAAGAAAAAATTCGCCTCGGGATTAAAGAGTTAAATAGAGCTGAAAAATGTAATTTTAGCATTCGCAATTGTCAGAACAATATTTCTAACGCCCCCTACTCTTTTTTTTATATTTCCATGATATTCTAATTCGATTTATTTATTTTCCCCTACTCTTTTTTATATTTCCATGATATTCTAATTCGATTTATTTATTTTCCCCTAATCTTTTTTATATTTCCATGATATTCTAATTTGATTTATTTATTTAAATTTCAGATATTTTTGAAAATTTTGAGTCAATTTACTTTTTATAAAATCGATTGATTATTTTCTATTCTCAGTTCAGAAAGATCAGTAACATATTACTTTGTTGAATGATGAAAAACAATTTAGTCATTTTAATTTTTGTGCCAATTCTCAAAACGTTGAATGGCTCCAATATTACACGAGATTTAGAAATTAATAAACATCAAGATGTAATAAAATGGTGCTCATTTTCTTTTAATTTCTAGTAACAAAAATAGATATATTAGACTTGGAATAGTAACAGTTAATAAACAGACTTTGATTTCTAGCAGGCCATTTGGGCATCTCAAGAGTCAATTTTAACTCAACAAAATTTTTCTTAAATATTTATTTCCGTATTAAAGAATAAATATGAATAAACTTGGTGTCGAAGGGTAAGAAGAATTATTTAGATCTAAATTTTGTAAGGAGGATTTATGTTTCAACTGATCCAGCTCTAAGAAGTACAATGTTTCAGTTGAATCGTTAACAATACTGAAATGTGGCTTTTATTTTAACTTTTTATATGTTTGACGTTTATTGGAGAGAAATTAAGCTGCTACCGCAGCTTTTCTTTTTAAGTATATGATAAAAAAAGTATTCTTCTAAATTCCAAAAATTAATCCATAAAATATTAAAGTCATAGGATATCTTTATAAAAATGACCTAAAAACGGATTTAATTAAATCAATTTTTACACTTTATTCATTAAACTCTTTTAATGAATATATGCGTCATACAAATGAGATATATATGGTGAAGGCCAGAGAAAGACTTCTCTGGCCTTCTGAAAGATTTTATTATTTATTAATTTTGAATAAAATTCAAAATTAATAAATAATAAAATTAATGAAGAATAAAATTGCAGAAGAAAGCAAAAATTAGCTCATTAATTTTCTATTTTATTTAAATTTTAATTAAAATTTATCAACACATTAATCTCGTTTGTTTTTTAATAAAATCATTTTCGAAATCATATAAGAGAAATGAAGCAAATAAAAAATTATAGTGAAATTTTTTATGTAAAATGGAGAGTATTGCTTTTATCAGTATTTCATCCTATTTGCTCCAAAGGTTTTTTATGAACATGTTCAAATGATTTCTCGAACTAACAAGTATTGAATCCGATTCCTTACTTTTTTTCATTAAACTGTAAATTAATATGGCTTTCATTTCAAATACAGATTTGTTATTACCTACTTTAACTTGAATCTAAAAAATAGATTATTAAATGTAATTATGCATTTTCTCTCTTACCAAAGAAATATTAACATATATATTATGCTTCTTTATATACAGTGAGCTTATTACCGACATGACTAAAACTGATCAACTTATTAAACTTTGCATTTCGCTATTTTTTGTATAATGAAAGCTCGCCGCTTCCTCGATTCGTCAGTGATTGTCGGAATTTTCCCAAGGTGTCGTTGAATTGGTCAAAAAATTGTCTAAAGTAGCCATATTTAAAGCTTCAAAACTCGGTCAATATTAGAGTAGAACATTTTTGTTTAAAATGTGTGTCAAATATAAATATGACAAATCGTAGCGGGGGATTATATCAAAATTTAGACTTCATAATTTTTTGGTAGAAGAAGATTTATTGACTCAAACAACATAAAATATAATTTATTCGTAATTTAAAGCATTTTTCCAATTGGAAATTGGTCTATTTCTAATGGTTTAGATATAATCTACTGGGCCACGATTAGAGTGGACGCCCTGTATATAGATTCTTTTGCATATTGTTTTGCAGTAAAGCATTTAAGAACAAAAATTATTTTTAGATAAAAGTTTATTTAAAGAATTATTATTAAAAGGAGTTCATCTAGACTTGACATAACAGATTACTAAAAAATTCCATTTGTCTTAATAAATGTAATCATTATTTCGCATTTCAAGTACATCAGCATGTACAACAATATTGATTGAACAACTGAATGTTGCGTTTTTTGGGTATAACGTTTTCATTCAGTTAACTCATTTATAAGACATTTTAATTTAAAATGTTTGTCCCTGACATCTGGGCAGTTTCATTTGTCCGTTTCATCAAGTTTTAGAGTGAATCCTGAAGGGTTTCTGAAAAAAGAAAACGAAATTGATCCCATATCAGAGCTCAATCTCTTAGAACTCTTTTTGAATAAATAAAAAAGACTTGAACTTGACGCAAAAAACTTGAAAGAACGAAACTGAAGCAAGATTGTTCGGAGATCCAGGAGGCCAAAGGATGAATCCACCACATCCAACACATTGGTACGGAAATTGAATATTCAGATAATTTTCGTTATCTTCTGGGAAACCACTTGCCTCCCAACCACAGGCAATTATTTTTTGCAAGCAATTACGCAAATTATTATTTTTGCAATATTATTACATCATTTTTTAGAGCTGTGATTATCTTTCTTAAATTAAATTATGCTTTTGAAAAATTGATTGCGATAACTAAAAAGTTAGTTAAATATAATAGTTTCTTAAATTTGAATGGTAAATTTCAAACCTAGTGAGTTTTCATCCTTACTTTTTATTAGAATTATTGTTGGTTGATTTTTTTGACACAAAATACAAATTTGGCTATAATACGCAAAGATATAGACTAGAAAAGGTGCCAGACTCGCACTGTAGAATTTTATGAAAGTAAGCAATAAAATATTTTTGCTACCTCCAAAATCTTTGACATGAGGTTGTGTCTCACATACTTTCAAATAGAAGATAGAACAGTATGCCATTAGCTGCTAAATATGCATTTTATAATTTTATTTTAACTCCGACGTGCATACAATCAGAATGCCTTTTATACATATAAAAATATTAGTGGAAAATTATAATGGATATCTATATATAAAAGTTTAATTTAAAGACGAGTCTTTGTAGATGACGCGTCAAAGGAAAAGTTATATAAATTTATCTATTTAAATGCATGTATGCTGCACAAATATTTAATTTGACAGTGTTGAAAACTACCACAAATAAATATTTTTTACTGAAATCCATTTCAATTTGTTGTAAAATATTTTTAACAAAGAATTCTAAAAGAATTAATGCGTAAGAATTATTATAGTTTATCTCGGTTCAGTAAAAAACAAAGCATGCGAAGTGGTAAAAAGTGAAATCTCATTCTAAATACAATGCTCTTAGTAAAAGCATTTAAAAATAAAATAACTCAAATTTATATTTATTTTGTTAATGGACATTTTTTACGTCATTCTGCCTTAAGATGAAATGAATATTTGGCATAACGCCATTCCTTTTCATTTCAACTTTCTGAAGAAGGCAAATATATGGGTTTTGTGTAAGCCATGGTGGGGGAAAATTAAATGTTTATTTGTGAAAATAAAAGCCGTGCGTCAAAAACTCAACTAAGTAATAAATAATGCAGTTTTAGAAACAATAAATTTTTTAGAAAGCCATCTGTTGACTCGCATGTAGAAAAATAGCTGCGAAAGACCTTTTTATTTTCATTAAACTAATTTTTAGAAACATTTTAACAGGAGTAGGACTATTGTATTGTAATTAAAGTAAATAAATCAATATAAAAGATTTATTATGTAGTTACACTATTGTATTTGGTTACATATAGTTCTCACTGCGTCTATTCAGACCTGATTCGGAAATAACTTCATATACTTTGTTATGTTAGTAAAATATAAAAATAACAAAGGGTTTTAAAAATTAAAATTTCAACAAATTTCATTAACTCGTGTTATCCCTTTGGTAGCAGGTGCATTTATTTTTCCAATGATCTCTTTAAGAAGAAGATATGAAGATGCTGAAAGACAGATTCCTAGTCACTGAATTTTTAAGAAATTTCACCATATGTATACATTATTCCAGTAACTTCATTCAGTTCTTTCATACATATTCCATTCACTTCATAAATGAGTATTACTCGGGTCTTAATAAATGATAGATTTATTTACATTTGTCACAATGTATATATATAGAAGGAAATTCTGCTCTTAAAATATACTTAAAAGAGTGAAACTTGGACACGTGATGGTTTGGCATAGTCCAGTTTTCGTATTCTTATGATACCTCTGAGTTGGTAAAAATTTACACAGTTTTTCAGAAACATTACAAATACTACTGTGTGAATTGTAATGTTGTTCTTGTGCTGCATTAATTTGATATCATATAGCGACTACCTTTTATGTTATATTAACAAATGCTTAATTTTGATTTTAAGTATAACTATTGGAAAATATGATTCATTTTCTATGGTCTGATATATGAATCTTATTTGAATTATAGATCAAAATTTTGAAATCTTTACTCAAAATTTATACTTTTTCTCTACAAGAGTAAAGAAGAAATAACACAAACCAAGAAATATTCAAATATTATATACTTACAGTAAAAACATTATTACTTTTTAACGCTTTTCCCAAAAATAGGTCAATAGGTAGGGGTTAAAAACTGATGATTCCTTACTGCTTTAAAGAACGTTTTGTTTTTTAAAAAAACGAATAAACTGCATGAATATCACTGGATGAATAAACATAAACGCTTTTATTAGTAAAGTACTTTTGAGGTAAAAATGTACTAGCACAGGAAACTAAAGTGATCTGCTTCGAATAAACGAGATAACATTTGCATGCATTGTTTTCTGAATAAAAAGCTTTGTGAGACTTTATAAAAAGAAAATTCTTCCTGTTCCATTGCTGATTCTTAAGAAATGTCTGTAAGCAACTCAATGCTTACTTAGATGAAGCCGGTCTACATTAGGGATCAATGCAAAGGTGGATAGAATATATAAGAGTTCTTATCTTTTCTTAGTTTATCACTTTCATGGATCAGGGGATTTCAGGTTTGACTCGGGAATGTATTCTAGTCCCTAAGGAATATAGATAAAAACTACTTTTTAATAGTATCAATATTTTTTTTCGCAAAAACAAGTGCACATATATGAACTATTATTCCTGTTTGTTAGCGTAATTCATCCAGTTAAGTTCCAACTGAATTTTTGTCTCTGATTAATCACTTACTTATTACGTTTCCTCTACTATACAATCAGATAAAACCTTCCTTTCAGGGAATACATTGTCATTTTGATGTTATTAACAGTCAATGATTCCATGCTATATTTATATTGAATTGCAACGTCTACGATTGTCTTATTTTTATCTGAAAAAATACGGTGATTGGATCCACTCGCGATTCGATGCACTCATTTAAGTGATTAATTACAAGAAATTTTTATTACTGCTATTAACTGCGATTAAGGAAACATTTTATAATTTCCAAATAATATGGCGTCATAAGAAAGTTTTCATATTTTAATTCCCTTTAAGAAAATTTGATTTCTTTGTAATATGTAGTTGTTCAATACTAAGATCAGAGTTCACTGGTCAGAGAAACTTAACTCAGTTAATATTGCTTTTTTGGATTAATGATCTCTCTTTAAGTTACAAGTATAACGTAGACGAATAATGTAGACGAATCCGGCAATAATTGGCACCAGTCAGTTAAAAGTGAACAGTAGTTGAGCTAAAACTCCTCTGCAAATTTAGTGCCTCAAAGGCAGATGCGTGGGGGGAGGTAAAATCTAAGAGATCTAATTGGGCAGGAAGGGTCAGCGTGGGCAATAAAAAAATCTACGAGACATAAACGCACACAAGACCCATATAGACTGACCATCCTTAGCATTGACATGTAGTCCTCTTATTATTAATCTGAGACAATGCCACATGACCACGATCTATCATTATATTGTTTTGTATGAAGTTTCATTATATTGGTCTTCACTCAGCAGCAATATTGCTGCTGACTCTACACATTCCGACTCTAAACTTTCCGACACTTCGTTAATACACTTAAACTGTAATTGAAAAGCTATTATTTGACCGATTGCAGTACGTTTAGTCTTAAGAATACGATTGTATATTATATGTCTATTACATGTCAATCTCTCTTATTTCATTTTTCAAAAAAATACATTAATATGATAACATGAATGAATTGTGAAAGAAAACGTTATTTCTGAAATTTTTTAATTAAACTGATGAATTAACTTTTAATTAGAATTATCTTCATAAAAAGAAAATGATTTTTATAGGATTTGTACCTTTTATAGCAGTCAGCTCAACATTCAAATGTAGCAATCAAAGCTAAAAATTGCACAGTTTCGGTAAAAATAAGAAGGAAACAAGCGTCCCCAAAAGGGACAATGGCAGATAATGTGTTAAGTGTTGTTATTTTTGCTTAGTCAAACTGGATGCATATCTGTGAAGTCTTTATGAAAATCATAATCCTCTAGTTAATTTTTTTCTTGCTCAATACCAATTTTGATTCTACTCTGTTTTGGAATCATCTGTAGCTTTCCAAGTCCATTGTATTCCAAACAGCGAACTCACATGGGATTTTTACACAGCAATGTTAAAGGGGAAAAAATTATTTTAGAAGAATAAATAAACTTAATATATCATCATTGCATCATGTAAAATTGAATTAATCAAAAGTTTTACTCTCTTAATTTAAGATTAAAATTTGTATATTGAGCATTAGAGATCAACGTATAAAGGACCAGCACACACGACGCAACTCCCACGAAATGGAACTGCAGTCCTCTTGTACCGAATCCGACATACTGTCACCAGGACACGATCTATCGTTAAAGATTTTGTTACATGATCTCCATGCCGGGAACTTTTTTTCAATGATGGTGACCACGGTGGTTTTTAAAAATTTCTATTGAAATTGTGAAGTAATTATATATGTCCACCCTCAAGGGACAATTTTATGCAATAAAATTATGCCAACAATTTAATGTAGGCATCTTTCCCTGTCCATGACCAATGCATTTCAACCGTCTGAACCCACATTAGAATTAAGAAAACGATGTCGAAAGAAGAAAAATTAGTTTTGAAGAAGAAATAAACTTAATTTATTATCATTATATCATACGTTAATTAGAACTTGCGTTATTCTAATTTGCACCTACATCTTGAATTATAAGCAAAATTTCACAATAAAAATAAGCTACTTGAAGAAAATCAATTTGAGTAAGGTACAAAAGGCAACAATAAAATGGTTTTTCACAGTCTAAAACCATAATATTTGTATTCTCCCGTTTTACGATATTTTTTGAGAATGTTTGACTCTTTCATAGGAACCAGTGAACAGCTTCATTGCAGCATAGAGCAGAAAAATAATCTTCACTGATCGTAAAAAGGTAACAATAAATCTATGATCCATTTTCAAGTTTTGACATAAAGAATGTTTAGAGAAAACTTCTTTTTATGGTCTCCTTTCTACAATATAGGAACACAACTCTCTCTTTTCCTTGTTTCGATCAGAAAATCTATAGTTTTGTGAATATTACTAACACTCATTCGAAAAAATGGGTAGCTAATAATTGTTTTGTTACTAATGGAGTGAAACATCTCCTACTTCCATTCCAAATGCGCGCCATATGGTCTGCATCTACTAGATGTTGTTAGTGTCGTTTCTGCCCTAAGGGGGATCATTCCCTTTTTTGAATTGCAAGCCTTTTCAAAAATTTTGTTTAGTTTAGTTATATATTAATGTCCCGTTTTGAAGAAATATAAGGGT
The DNA here is from genome assembly GCA_013235015.1 of Araneus ventricosus. Taxonomy (NCBI): domain Eukaryota; kingdom Metazoa; phylum Arthropoda; class Arachnida; order Araneae; family Araneidae; genus Araneus; species Araneus ventricosus. The sequence continues at coordinate 137,235 of BGPR01002398.1, read as the reverse complement.
TATTTTGGGACGGATCTCGCAATCTTGAACCGAGGTCTTATGACGAGGACGATACCTGAGGTGACGCCCCCTCTCCAAACTTCCGCACCACACTAGGACATTTTGCCACTAAGTATGATTTAACGTGCAAAGGCCCACATACACGGCAAGTCTTCAATGGGATCGGGTTTAAAACCTAGAACCCTATGGCCCCGAAGCCGAGACCTTACCACTAGGACACCGCAGCCCAAAGCTCTTTCTAAAATCTTTAACTTCAAATTGCAAAAATGCTAAGTTTGCGAAACTTTCATTTATTCTGTAATACTAATTCACATAGAAGGAATTTAAATTTTTTCTTTTCTAGCAACTTAAGGATCTTCTGCAAATATTTGATGTCCTAATGAAATTCAAAGCATGTTTTAAAAGATCTAATTTAAATAGTAACTGTTAGGTTTCTGTGTGAAATAAGCCATTTTATTTTGATAAATGACTTGTTGTTGGTACTTTCTCGTCATGGCGCTGTAAATTTCTTTAATAAAAATATAATATGCAATGGTATTTACTTGAGTTTTATTTTCAACTCTTAAGATCTAGGTAATGCTTTCAATAAATTTCAGTAAGGTAAAACCACACCAAATTAACAGACAGTAAATAATTCTAATATGCTTAAGTTAAATTTAATCATTAAGAACCTTCTCACAATGAAATGGCACATTTATAAAACATATTTCTCTCTTATACTTTTTTACTTATGAGGGAGTAATAATGTAACAAATATGCAACAGTGTTAAAAGTACGCATTTTGTTACAAACAAAAATAAATTTGTAGTTTTGAAAAATCCCATATAATTGGTTCACGGTTTAGCTGAATACACAAAGAAAATATTTTAACAATAAAAGGACAAGGAGTGTACAACAGAAAGTTTTAAAGAAATCTATATACAAAATAACATGCTGGAGACTAATGCAACTCAAGTTGACACGTTTCTCAACAAATTCAGCTGTTATTTTACCCACGTTTGTCTTCTATTCTACCACAGTTTTACGGTAATATTCCATGAGTATTCATACAACAAAATCGAATAAATTACGGTTATTGAATAATTATCAGTTATTGAAGTAAGCACACGACATGTCAAATACACTGAAAAGCCAGAAAAACTGGTACAGGCGTTCGTTTGCAAATAACGAGGGTATGCAACCAATCATCGTAACCCGATGCGGTCGGCAACGCCTATATAAGGGAACAGATGTCTGACAAATGTATTAGATCGGTTCCTGCTTCTGCAATGGCAGGTTATCAAGATTTAAGTGACTTTGAACGTGGCGTTATAATCGGCGCGCAAGAGATGGGACATAACAGCTCCGAAGTAGCGATGAAATTTGAATTTTCGAGTACAACCAAACATCAAATTTCCGTCATCGGTGCGGCCGGAAAAAGACCTTGAAAGAACTGGACCATTGACGTCAGAAGCGGATCCTTAAACGAGATAGACGTGCAACACTTCCTCATATTGCCGCGGATTTCAATGATGGGGCATCTACAAGTGTCAGCGTGCGAACTGTTCAACGGACCGTCATTAATATGGGCTCTCAGAGCCGAAGGCCCACTCGTGTACCGTTGCTGACTGCACGGCACAAAGCTTTACTCCTTTCCTGGGCCTGACAACACTACCATTGGACTGTTGATGACTGGAAACACGTTACCTGGTCTGACGAGTCTCGTTTCCAATTGTATCGGACGCATACACGTGTACGAGTATGGAGACAACATGATTAATCCATAGACCCTGTTTGTCAACAGGGGACTCTTCAATCTGGTGGAGCCTCTGTGATGGTATGGGATGTGTGCAGTTGGCGTGATATGGGACCCCTGATACGTCTACAGACGACTCTGACAGGCGACAGGTACTTAAGCATCCTGCCCGAACACCTACACTCATTCATGTCCATTGTGCATTGCGACGGATTGGGACAATTCCAGCAGGACAATGCGACACCCCACGCGTCGAGAGTTGCTACCAAGTGGCTCCAGGAACACTCTTCTGACTTTAGACACTTCCATTGGCCACCTAAATCCCCAGAGATGAACATTATTGAAGATATCCGGGATGCCTTGCTACATGCTGTTGAGAATAGATCTCCGCCACCTCGCACTCCTATGAATTTGTGGACAGTTCTGAAGGATGTATGGTGTGAATTGCCTCCAAGATACCTTCAGACATTAGTCGAATCCATGCCACATAGTGTTGCGGCACTTCTGTGTGTGCGTTGGGGCCCTACACGATATTTGGCAGGTGTACCAGTTTTTCTGGCTCTTCAGTGTATATTCCCTTATGATCTAAGGCGAGTTCTCTTGTTTCAACCTAGTTTGTAACATAATACATACTTTTTCAGCAACAGATTTTGATTCTTGGTTTAAATAAAATTTATTTCGACATCACTCATATTATTATATTGTTATTAATATTTCTTGCATACTCTTTATATTAGTCGCTTTGACATGAAAAGTGAAATCAGGCTATTTCTTATTTAGAAATAGTGATTCTACATTTTGCTCCCTCTTAATAAATGTTTTATAGATTTATATTAAAAATGAATGAATGATTCTTAAATTCTCGGTTTTATTTAAATCACTGGTTTTGTTATTTTAATTTAGCGTTCAAGTATGTTTGTTCAAAAAATGCTTGCAAATTTTATAATAAACCGATGCTGAACATAAATTCTTCAACTGTTAATCTAAACATTTGTTTGATACAAAATTAAGCTTTCCAACATCATGCTGCATATAAAGATCTCAGTCATTGAAGGTTCATGCTCACAATCAAGCTTAATGATATCTGAATTTCCCAACTTATATAATACTTAAATTCAAATTAAACGTTTACTAAATCAATATCGTATTCAAAACTTTAGTAGTTCATTATACTTTTAGTATCATATGTGGTAAAAAAATTGAAAGAAGAGTAGATAATTCGAGACACTGATCAAGCAAACTGCTACTAAATATTAACTAATGTATTGGATTTTCCATTTCAAAAATATTTTTAAAATAAAAATATCCATTTAGGAGATATTCCAAGTACAAGTCATGGAATAATACGAACCTTCCTTCCTTACCATTCCTTCTTATCATCGAATTTTACATATTTAGAACAGTTCTGTGTCCAACTAGCTCCCATGAAATGTCTCTTCTTAAAATAATTTTGATTAGAGAGTGTATTAAAATGAAGAATGATCAGACTACAAAACTGCTGCAAGTCAGTAAATCAAACATCCCTCATCGAATAATCCGTGACTGAAAGTGTACTGTCGCCAGACAAGCATAGTACGACACAAAACACGTTAAGATAATTTTTTTTGTCTCGGTTTTAGCTTAATTTGGTTACATTAACGTCCTGTTTTGAAGCAACACGTGGGTTATTTTGGGACGGACCTCGTAATTTTGAACCGCGGTGAGGTGAAAAGGCCAACACCTGAGCTGGCACCCTCCCCCTCTCTCCAAGCTTCCGCACCACACAGGGGGGAAGACGTTTCGCCCCCTACGTATGATGTATCATGTAACAGGTCCGCATACACGGTGGGTTTTCAGTGGAATTGGGTTTCGAACTGGAAGCCTCCGGCTCTGAAGCCGAAACCTTACCACTGGACCACCGCTGCCCTATCTTTTATTTCTGAGATTTACTGGAATGTTTTTCGAAATTTATCAACAAGGGAGTAATGTGAGCTATAAAGAGAATAGAAGATGCTGTCAAAGGCAACATCTGTTTTTCTAACAGTATGAAAATAAATTCTATTCATGGATTTGTATATATTAATGTGTTCATTGGTTAAATATATGCAAATTCGTAATTAATCAATATACTCCATGTTTCAGAAAATACTCATTTCAATTAAAATTTATTTCATACTATCACATTGTTTAGATAAAATATGTTATTTAGAAAGGTCTAAGAATATATCAGCTAATAAAACTACAGCCATTAACGTTTTGACTTAGTTTCTCCAACTATTCAGTTTCTACAGATCACTGTTAAAAAGAATTAAAACCTCAACAAACATTGAGCTCATGAGGTTTATTTAAAGAATTCTTTTAATCTGCAATTTTCTTAGATGATCAAATATTAAGCGCAGAGAAAATGTATTTTTATGTAAAGGTTTTTGTTCACCAAACTATTTTACTGTAAATGAACCATTTCTTTCCAATTAAGAAAGAATTTACTACAAAGTTTTAAGATTTATATTTCAAGTTTTTGAATTTGAACAATTCCTGTGCATTTTATTTTGAAATCTTTATTTGTGATCGTAGATGCTACCAAAACCGTCTAACAAGGGAAAAATTTCTCATTAAACTTTAATGTTATACAGTTTATCTAGAAATAGCAGGATAGCATTCCTAATCCAATTCCTAGGAAAGCTGTCGAATTTCTTTCTCGCAAATTTCGAAAATCATTATGATGACAGACCCAAAAATAATTCCTCGGCAAAATCTCGTCTGTTCTTCAAAATTATAAGAATTTTTTCGATGCTACAGGGCAACGACCGAGGATAAGAATTGCAAAAGACAGCGTCAAATCAGACTAAACATCAAATAACAACCAAATATGGCAATATACTACGACAGAAAAAAGTGAGAACGGAGTCATAGTCTGAGTTATTACGACAGACGACGCGTATCATTTGTATGGGTGAAATCTGAATAAATTCTATGGAAGGGTGGCAAATTATTGACGATTACATTTAGAAACATCCTATCGTGTATCATCGGGCCACACATGAAAAAATATTATATGGAAGATAAAAATGAGAGAGTTATTCCATTTTAGGCTCAAGAAGGATATTATCAAAACTGATGGCATTGCTGAATTGCACGAAATGACAAATTCTCTCAGCTTTGGGACAAAGAAAAAATGCTAATATAACAAATAAAATAGATAACTTAAAAGTATACTACATCTCCATGTTCAGAACTAAATCGTCTGGGCAGTTGAAGTGAAATCAACAGAAATGAACCATTAAATGATTATCCTCGATTCACTTGCATAATTTGTCATAAAAGCATTACTCATTCGCTTTCAACTAATTGTAGTAGATGATGCTTACTGCTCCTTCACCGTGCAAATTAATACATATTCACACTATTTAATTTCATTTTATTAAAAGGTTATAACACTATTAAACTTTAAAGAGGAAGTAAAAAATCATTTCCCTTCCTCTTTATACGTCATTAAAATGATAGTATCCGATATAATCTGTGTATATATGCCCAACTAAAATAATATATGCACATTTAAGGATTTTATCATCAGAATTTCAAACTCTTACTCGCAAAAATTGATTTTTTTAGATTCAATTCCTTTGCGTTTCAAGCCTAAAGAACATCAGCTCAAATCTAGGAAAATAACGAAACTCAATTCCTTAGAATGATTCATTCAACAATGAACGAAGGTAAGATTAAATTACTTTATTTAATATTCCTACGTAGTTTTGGTAAAATCCGAATTAGTGATATTTAAAATTGTACAGCTTAATTTAATCAGATTTCTGAATGATTATTTAGAGCATCCATCTCGGGGTTTCGAAACTTTCTAAAGTCATTTATGCAGTTTCATTTCTGCATTCAAATTATTAATTAACGTAAATCACACAGATCAAATTTTCCAAATGAACACTCAAAATTAATTATTTGTGAATTAATTATTCCAAATGAACTCAAAATTAATTTCGGTGACAAAGAGAAGCATCACAACCTATGAAGATGTAAATTTTTGGGCTAATTTACATTACTAAAATAACTTAGTATTTTTGAATTGCGAATCTGTAAATTTCCACGTTATGTCATCTGATTCCAACCTTTAATGCAAGCGTTTCTGCTCAATTTATTCAGAAAAACAACAACGTTTTGGAAGAAAAATACTGAGAACTGAAGGTTTGTCACAAATGTTGCTTTTTTGTATGAATTTTACTACGCATTACTCTTAATCAAAATTTCTTTTTTTGCGTCCTTTTCAATTTTTCATCTTTTAAAAATTGTTTGTCAATTACAGAAGTAGGTATTTAAATTCTGTATGGTATTCAGACAGTTATTATTTTCTTCATTAACACTTTTAGAGTTAATAAAATTGAATCATATTTTTATAAATATTATATATCGCTATATTCATTTCAATTTATATTAAATACTCTCAAATCTATTTTCACTAATTTTTTACAAATAAATTTATCTGATGAAGATTTCATTAGTATTCAGATATGAATCACGTTTTTTTACAGTTTCGCCTTTTTTATATAATTACTTAAAAATCAGCATTTCAGTACAGTATTAAATCATTTCACCTTTTCGAATAAATAAACATTCAAATACAGTTCATATTAAAAAATTCTATGAATGAATTTTCTCTAAAATGCCAACAGAGACGTTAGAAAATATCCATAAATAAAATCGAATATAGTCAAATATATCTTAAATATGCAAAATCACTTCAGACCTAACACAAAGTTTGGAAAATCAAACATTGACAGGCAAAAAGTTCGAATAGAAATTAATGGAATCTTATTCAAACACAAAAATGCTTCACATTTGTAGTAAGTCGAACAGCAATAATCTTGTAGAAACTCCTTCTCTGACATCCGACTCTCGGAAAAAGAGTTCGAAATTCTAAAACTGGACTAAAATGCATTCAACTTAAGCTCGATTTGTCTCCTTATACCCTCCAAATGACACTGCTAAGTAACAAAACTGCGCCACTAACACGGGTTCAAGTTGTACGACACTTCGAGAGATGCTTCTTGCCACGTTTCTATTCTTTTAGTTTTCTCCTTAACATTTTCATCAAGAGCAGCGAAAACTTAGGGCTGCTCATTGCATCATTGAAGCTATCTCGTTCTGTGATTTCACAATCACGGAAAAAGTTTATTTCGTCTTATTCCAGCTTTTAGAAATCTCAGAATATTAACTGTACATGGTGCTCGCTATTGTCCTGAGCCTCACCCCCCCCCCCTTCTCTTTAGCTTCAAAATGATGACAACCGCAGTCATAAAAGTTGTTTCTATGGATGAAAAAGTAGTTATGCGCAATGCGATGTAATCACTTACATAGCTGAAAAACTTGGAGTTGGCGTTCCTGTCTCGAAAGCGATAATGGTAAGAAGAGAAAGCATGTAACGTGCATTTGTTTGGTTATTAATTCCGAAGGTTTGACGTCACGATTCTTGGAACGAAGGAGCACTTGGTTGTTATTAGGCTCATTTATCCTTCTTACTGAAAGTGCTTTCCGTCAATCGCAATAGAAAATATTGCGGAGTTAAATAAACGGTAAGATGTATACAAAATCCCATAAAAATTAGAAATCAAGAAAAAAGAAATGTGCGTTTCACGCGTTTTTAGCAAATTTTTCTCAAGGCATCGTACTACTAGTAATGTTTTAGATATATTTATGTAACGCGTTAAAATTTAAATTTATAACAAAACACAGGGAACATAAATATAAAACGCATTTCAAAAGAATATATGGTAACCATTCAAGGTTTTTTTCTGATAATTAAATAACTGTATTTTTAAAGGCAAATTAATATCACGAAAATATGGTAAATTTATTTCGGCATTTCAACTGGATTACGACGGCAACAGCATTACAAGCGGTCTTTCGAATGAAGTTTTGGAAATATCACTGCTCTTTTTAGTGATTTTTACAATAATTTGATCCCTGTTTTAAACGCATTCCACATTATAAATGTTTGAAGAGTGTTATCGATTTTCGATTAAAATTAATAAGTATAATTCACAAAATCATAGGAAATCCTTAATTACTCTTTGCATATTAATTAGACAATTTGGGACGATAATTTTTCATTATTAAATAGAGATTCACGGGGTAGGGTATCATTGTTTCATAGTGCTGGTTCTGTTTTGTTTCATTCGTCGTTTTTCACAAATTTTCTAGAATTAGTTACAGTGATTGAATTGTTATTTTTTTCCTGTCTTATATTGTAATTCAAGTTAAAACTCGAAAGTTCTTAAAATCTTTTGTAGTACTGTAATGGAGAGTAATTTTAGTAAAGCTACCACGATTTTCTATCCGGGTTTTAACAAGTTCGATAGTCGAACCCAATATATATATATGTAAATAAATCATTACATTTTAAATATATAATTAATTACGAAACTTGATTGTCACTAAGAAAAATATTGAATCATTATATATATTTAAAAAAAACATCGAAGCCAATTGTCACAGTTTTTGCGGGGCCGCGTCGGCCTAGTGGTAAGGCTTCGGGTAGGAGGACTCCAGGCCCGAAACCTGCCTCTACCGAAGATCCACCGTGTATGTGGGCATGCCGCTCGCTAAATCATATGTAGAGAGCCAAACACCTTCCCGCCGGTGTGGTGCGGAAGTTTGGAGATGGGGCGCTTCCTCCGTCATCCGACCGTGGTTCAAAATTACGATGTCTGTCCGAAAATAGCCCTCGTGTTGCTTCAAAACGAGACGTTAATATAATTAAACTAAACTGTCAGAATTGCTACATTGTGTGTGCAAAAAATGCTGTATTTTTTAACACTCAGAGGCAAACTAACGCCTGTATAGGATAATTGTACGTTTTTATTTCTTTGTTTGAGAAATTATAAGCTAGTTTGCTGGAAACATTGTTAAGATGAATGCACTCATTCACTTTCGGTAAACGATCCCGTCAGTCGGAAATCTCGGTCCACTGTCAAGCGGAATGAATCTGAAATATTTGCTTGTCTGAAATGATTTTGAAATTCACCTCAGACATAATTTGCTGTTGTAGTATTACACATGAATTCTTGAGTTGTAAATTTCTTCTGAGTTGTAAAAATCAAATATCATGTTAATGGAAGCCTTTCGAAATTAATTTGTAGAAGCTGAAAAATTGTTAAGGCATATATTTTGATTTTAAAGAAAACAAAACGACGTTGTGAAACTCTCCGTTCTGCGTGGGGTTTCTTTTATGTGAGTGATGGAGACAAATAAAGACCAATGGTTTTTATCCCAATCATTTATTGACTTTGTTACGGGATACGGACAATGCACACACAAAAATGATGAAATATTTACATGATGAAACGAAATATAAACTGCTCACCAGCTCAGTTACATTTCGAGCTGTGAGTTTAATATCAAAACACTATTGAAACTTCGTGTAAAACATCCACTGGCTAAAACTATAGTCCGCCACTCGCTAAGCCCATCTGCTCCTCGTCAAGCAACTTCCTCCGTTCTTCTCTACTGTCCACACTCGACAGCCGCCAACGCTTCGTTGCTTCACAGCGCCCTCACAGATGTGAACCCCTTAAATTTGATTCTTTTTAAACTTTTTGAATATGAAATATTTGGTTTGATTAGAATGATATTTAGCATGCAATAAATTTTTAACTATCCTTCAACCGTATATTTATAGAATTGTAATATGTTGTGGGAATAAATGCTTGAAAAAGGTTTTAAAATACTTAAATTTGATAACTGAGCTACCAAATAAGGATATCTTTTGATCCTTTAACCCTTTGAGGGCGACTGTCACATGGGCGTGCCAACTGCTTGGTAGTGTTGAGCGTGCGGCCGTCCTCAAAGGGTTAAGGAAACATACTTTACTACTGCATATTTACTTTAAATTTAGCGATGTAATTACTAACAAGAGTAAATTTCAAACATTTGCATTTCATAAATCAGTCTACTGGGCACTTTGAATAGCAAGTTATTCGAAAGGATTTTTCCATTGAAATTATGTATTTGCAGTTCAAACAATTAAGTAGAAGAATCAAAAGTAAAATTTTTAAAAAACAAAAATTACTCAAAAAACAGGAGTTATTACAAAACCTAGATATATTAACAATAAATTACTTACAAATACGCTTACAAATTACATCTAGTGCTCAAGAACCTGTAGCATCAATAAATTTAAAGATCTTATTTTACGCAATAAAAACAAGTTTCTTCTTATAGCTTAAGTGAAACTCATAGAAAGACCAAAATCTTTTTAAATTTAAAATCTCCATAAAAGATCCTTCAAATTTTTGAGATATAAATATTTTTTAACAATTTATCCTTGGTAACATTATTATTTATCCTATATCATGAATATATTAGATTCGGTTTAAAATATTTGTAAATATTTTTCAATAATATGGAAAAACATGCAACAAATCATTTACGTACTATTAATAATTCATTAAACCAGGCCATTATTCAGCAATTTTCTTTCCTGATTGATTTATTGAGTGATTTTTTATGGCAGCATTGGTCAAGCTGGGAAAAATTTTCTTTCGTGAATTTGATTTTTAAAAAATAAGAGATGATGAGTTATTTGTTATTTATAAAAAACATGTCATATCTATTGGTCTAAGATCATAAAGAATAGATCATTTTTCTCGTATCATTTCACTGGTATTTAGTTCTTTTCCACAGTGTCAAGTGTGACAGAATGAATTAACATGGAAACGGATATATGCATCTAGAAATCTTTCGCTCAATACGCTCCAGACACGTTGACATCCCCCATCATAGAGCTTTTTTCCGTCTCCGGGCCCTGTTCCCAAATGCAGAAGGAATTTTACTTCCAACCATTTTGAAAAGATGAACCCTCGAACGGTGCTGCCTAAAATTTACGAACTTTGACCGAGATTTTTCTTCCTAGGAATCGAAGCCTTTAGCTCTACAAATATACTGTCTGAAATCATGGTTTCAAAAATAAGAGACTTCTTACGAATTTTTCAACACAGGTTTTTCTTAAATCTCTGCTTAGTTTTAGTTGAAAGAGAGTGGAATGAAAATGAAGGTAGTGGCTTTCAATTTCTAGCCATTGTAAGATGCGAAATAACTCTTATACTCATTTCGATGGTATTTTCGAAATACCTAAATATGGTTAATTTTTATTCATCGTATTATCGTTGAAACGGATCCATACAACTTGAAATCCTTCGAATACTCACCAGACGCACTGTCATCGCACATAATAGAGCTTTCTTCCGTCTTTACACTCCATTTCCGAATTCAAGAAGCGTTTTATTTCCCGTCATTTTGAAAAGATGAACTCTTGAACGGTGAAGCAGGAAATTTACGAACTTTGAAAGAAGTGTTTCGTCCTTTAAGGTGGAAATTTTTAGTTCTACACTTATTATACCATATGAGTCTTTATTTCCAAAAATAAGAAGCATTTCATGCATTTTTTTTATGCTCTTTATTGTCTCTCTTTCTATATGATATATATAAAATAATCTTAGATAACATTAATATTTATTCCATTTTATCAACATATACATTTGGTCAATAATTTTTGTAAAAATTTTCAATAATGGGAAAAAAATCCAAAAAAAATCTTGGCAAATCAATTACGAACAGTAAAAAAATTCACTAAGCTGAACATTATTCAGCAATTTTTCTTTACTAGACTTTGATAAAAAGTAAGGAGTTGTGAGTTAACCCTCTGACACCTGATGGCACTCAAAATTTGAGTACAGTTGCATACGTAGGTTTGTTTACTAATGAATCTGTGAAATGGATTCGTCCGCATCATCTCCCCTTTTCTCCTCACTTGGAGAAACCGCAAAATAATCACTAAGTGGCTGCTACAGTTCTCAGATGAGTGACAATAGATGTCACTTTACCTTAGGCGGTGAAAGAAGAGGCATATAATACCTTTTGGAACTCATATGTATTCTACTAAACGCACACTGCTTAAATGTTATCTATAAAATCGAGTCATATCTATTGCTCTAAGGTAATGAGGAATGGAGAATTTTCTGTTGTTTCACTGATATTTTTTCTACGACGTCAAATATAACAGATTGAATTATTGTAGAAACGGATCTATGCATCTAGAAATTCTTCGTTAAGACAGCTTCAGATACACTGTCATTGTCTATCATAGAACTTTTCTCCGTCTACTGGTCCATTTCCAGATTCAGGAAGAATTTTATTTCGAGTCATTTTGATAAGACGAGTCTTCAAAAGAACAGAAAATTTACGAACTTTGACAGGATTTTTTTCTTTCTATAAGTTTGAAACCCTTAGTTCTACAGATATCATACAATATAAATATTTATTTCCGAAAATAAGAGGCGTTTCATACATTTTTTTGTACAGTTGTGACTCTTTTATTTTAACCTATTCAATTATAAATTTAAAAAAGGATTTTAAATATTTAATCTGCATAAAAATGAGAGATGATAATTCACTTTTGAAGTACTGTTTATCAAACGTGAAATCACTTTTAAGCTCATTTAGATCGTTTTTAACAAACATACATTATAAACAGAAAAAGATGTGTAATGCAGCAAAAAATAAACTAGAAATCATAACTTTGTGACACGTTCATCCTATTTGTTTAAAATGAAATTATCTTAAAGATGGGAGCAGCATATTTTGTGTGGGCTTGATTTTTTAAAAAAATTGGAAGTGCCTTCCCCTTGATTTCTTTGTATTTCCTAATAAGTGAGAAAATTAAAATAAACTTTGTAATTAAGTCAATATTTCTTTTTTACTTCATATTGTAGAGGAAAACATCGAGTATAGAAAAAGGACTTCTTCCAGTTGACGAAATGAAATTTAATAAAAACTAGTAGAGTAACCGACCGGTATTTTTCAGGTCAAAATCTTTTCGAAGACATAAAATTGAAAAATATTTTATAAATAACATAACATTTATTAATATTACTTTATTCCAAGAATATTTCTCAAATATTTTATGAAAATTTTCATATATTAATAGTACAAAAAGTTTATTTTATTGAGTATATATCATAGTATATTATTACATATATTTCTTGCATTGTTAGCCAATTTTAGGGGGGGGGCATCTTATTATTTTAGGAACCTTAGACATAGAACTTTCATCTAATTAGTCCATTTTTTAAATCTCTTTCAATAACTCATCTCCACCCAACCCAGAAGAGTGCTAGATAGGGACCATTTCTCAAGACAGAATTTTTTAGGGTGGGGCAATGTGGGAGCCATTTTTCAGCTAAAATTTCAATGATTAAAGTGTCTAAATTAACTAATAAAACATGTTTCGATAAGATTACTCAAGCCATTCTAAATAAACAATTCTTCACGTATTATCGGTAGTTATAATCCCAAAGGATTGATTTAAAAAGATATAGCCCCTTGTATGTGCGGTGCGTTGATTCTGCTGAAGATCACGAATTTTCAGATTATCCTAGAAGCTAGTGCTAGAATGTGCAATTGTTCCGAAGATTGCTTAAAACTTGGTTGTGGTTTTGAATCAAGAATGATGAAGCGATGTTTGAAGATAAAATTTTGTATTAAACATTATATACAAAATATATACAGTTGAATTACACAGTTCAGTTGAATTACCTACTAAATGTAGGCATGCGGTTTCGAACTCATCAATGAGTAAGAATTGAGGAAACTGCTTGTTGCAGTAAAGGGCAAATGTGTCTCCAAGGCGGAGACAATGCTCAAGGGAAGAAAGTTATTTGCGACCCGTCTGAGCGGGTAATGACAGCGGAGCAGAAAGGAATGCGTCCGGTCAGTGCGGGTGATGCGAGCAGAATCATGTTGACAACTAAACAAACTAGTAGCGCCGCCTTGCGGAGGCGCTAAAATTAAACATGCAGAGAAACAAAAATTCACAATATGCACTAATTCGAATTAAAACAAAATAAAATAATAGAATATAAAAGAAATAGAATAAAACATGCAGAACACAAAAATACATAATAATAAAAGAAATAAATAAGCAAAAGGAGGCGGAGCACCCCTCCATTTTTTAGTTCAACATGTTGAAACCTGTGAGTTAAGTTTTATTTCGATCAGAATAATATGTAATTTCGAATACAATGCCCCAACTTACCCTGAAGGACTAAGCTAGGAGTTATTTACCCCAACAGCACTTCACGTCAGTTAATGAGAAACATGCGTACTAAGTTTCATCAAAATCTCTCCAGCAGTATAGAGTTTCATGGCAATCGGCCTGTCTATGCTTCACCATACCTGAGATATTGGGTTAGTGTTTATTTACTTCTAAAGTGATTTTAGTCTGCTTATGAGGAGCATGTGTACCAGGTTTCTTCAAAATCTCCAATCATGTCAACAATGGCGTATAACAATGGCAGATATAATTATTAATTGTTATCCAAAAGAAATTAAACTTAATAAAACGAACTCTCATCAAAATAAAGATACCTTTTTTGATCTTAAAATTGAGATTAACAAGCATATTACTATGATTGGCCTTTATGACAAAAGAGCTGAATTTAATTTTAAGTGTAAAACTCTTTGTGACTTTCATTCCAATTTAGATTCTAGAGTATTTAGAAACGTAATTTTCAGTCAAGCCAACAGAATTAAAGCAATTTGCAACAAAAGGAATGATTTCTTATTTGCTTCCAATGTTTTTTTAAAGCTCTAAATGATAACCATTTCCCTTGTAACATTTACAACATTAAAGACTTTGTCCTTAGAAACAGTCTGGAGTATACAGTCTAATAAAAAATTATTATATGTGTATATATATATATATGTATTAAAAAAAATTTATGCGTAGTTGAAAATGGAAAATAAGGGCTTTTTTTTCTCTCTTAATATATCTGAATTGGTCTCCTTCCCATACTAGAAAAGAGATTCCTGTCTCGGCCTCTTCTTTCTTTCTTTTTTCCTGCCTTTCTATTCCTCTTATGGGAATATAGATGGCGCCACGGTGACTAGTGTTTAATGTTTTGCTTTTCTCGAAAGCGCGGCAAATATTCTAATCTGGCTTGTTTCTTCATGGGGTAAGTTTTTGATTTTACCTTATGAAAGCTTATTAGTTAAGCTTGATGGCTAATATTTTGTTAGACTTATTAGCGTTTTTAATGTTATTTCCTTTTTCTTTTGATGTTTGTTCTTGTAGATTTGCTACCTGGCTTCTCTATTTGGGGAGTTCGGGCTATGAGAAGCTCTGTCTTAGCCTAAAATAGGCTTGCTTCTTACAGAAAATTCCCTAAATATTCTTTTGAATCCATTTCGAATAGTTCTTAGCCCTTGAAAAAGTGAACTAGAATGGATTCCTTGTTTTGTTGTTTGCTTTTCGTTTACTTCAAATTACTCTAGGATTGCTTGTATTACCTTCTTTTTTTAATTTTGGCTTTATTGATATATCTGTATATTGTTCTCTGTTTTTTGTTTTGCTGCTGCAATGACGCGCATCTTAAACATCGTCGTAATTTTTTCTAACTTCATTTCTTTTTACAATTAAAGCCTTTTATTCTGTTAATTTTATTGTATGATAATAAAAATATATTTTTCTTGTTCCAGTTTCAAATTTTGCTTTCTTTTATAAATAACTTTTTTAAAATTTTGCTTTATTTTTTCTTATTGATTATTTGCATACTCAACAATGGCGTACCTACATAAAATGGCGCCAAGGGCAAATACAAAAACTGCACCTCTCTCCTCTTCTTTCTTTTGAAATGTTTTCCCCGTTTTCTTTTCGGAAACATTATGCCGGGAAGTGCAAAGATTAAAAGTGCAAATAGACTTAAAAAATAAGATATTAAACATTTTTTAGTTGATCTTGAGTTGGAAATAACATATAAAACACTTTTGAGGGGCCTTCAACCCCCGATTCTTTCTTCTTCATTGCTGCATGTTTTATGAAAACAAACGAAGCTAAAATAAGAAAAATCACGCTTTTAATTAGAAGGTTAAAAAAAATTCATAAATAAATTATAGATTCTTAAATATTTCTCTGACTTATGAAGGTAATCGAAAGAATTCCCAGTTTTATTTTATACCATATTAATTTTTTTTACCGTTGAGGCAAATTTTTGCAACATAATGAATAACAAATAATTCATTTCATGCTGGAGTATATTTAAAAGTAGCTAAATATTTCCGTTCAAAAATCAGGTGAAAGTGTGAAATAAACATACAAAAGATGCCTGCAGCAAAGTTTCTGATAGAATTATAAAAGTGTAATTTTATAAATTTAGATTCATTCATTTTATGCTGTGTAAAACTGAAGTTAACAAAAACTGCCAACAAAAATTTCGTGTTTTATAATTAAATCATATAAAAAAATTAAAGATGTTTAACTTGATAATAGTATAATAATTTCAATTTTTTCGGATTTAATGCAAAACAAACAGAGGAGAGAAGGAATCTAACAGAAAAGTTATGTCTGTTTGCTGGTGAGATTAAGCTTCTAAATGCCGAAGGTTTCAAGGGCAAAGACATCATTCCAGATTTTCTCGAGACAAATGCTTGAACTAGACATCGTAATGCAAACTAAAACACTAAAATTGAAGTAATCAGTCTAAAATTTAAATTTAGAATAATTTTCGCTGAAATAAATGAAAATATATACATTATCGACATCGTACCCAAAAGAACTTCAGGTATGAGCATGACGATATCATTCCTTAGAATTATTATCATGATCAGGATAATAATCTTCAAAAATACACTTTCGCAATATACAAAAGAAAAGTACATGCAAAAGGCATTGATACTTTATTTGAAAATCATTTTGTTGGGAAAAAATCTGCTGTAAACCTAGCAGAAGATTTGAGATGTATTTCATAATTTAATTTTATCTCTTATTACATGCTTATTTAATTCTTTGCCATTTTAAATGTAAATTCTTTAAGAAAATCCTTGCTATTTTAAAGAAAATTCATTTAATTTGATTTTCTATGTCAATTTAAGATCTGTTTGCAAGGTCTGCAAGATCTGTTAATTTTTACCAGCAATTGCAAAACTTTATGAATCTTATCTTTTCTCTCTCTCTCTCTTTAAGTTTTTTTGCGTTTGGCAGAACAACTGCATCTACGTTCTATAAACACTATCGCATTTTCATCATACAAATTATCAAATATTCAGTGCTAAAACAATGTAAAGATAGCAAACATACGTCTTTTAAAGTTGCTGGAGTGCTCTTACTCTGCGCAAAAAAATGGACGTATATTTCCCATTCTTCACTCTTTGCTGATTGAAAATTTTGAGAATGACACCTGCTAACTATTTATCACCAATTTCCGAAGAAACTGATGTCCATTCAGTGTTTATCATGCATACCGTGAAAAACCATAAGAGCCATCTGGTCAGAAGAAAGCATCAGGAACCCTGCGGAGATAATCATCTTTAACCATCCTCCCTTATCGGGTGGGAGCTCTAAAAGAGCTTTTAATTTCGCGATGAGGGTTTCGGCCAGCAAATCTCTGAAATATAATATTACTTGTTAATTTGTCGCAGCTTGAGGTTTCCGGGATGTAAAAATGACTGTATCCTTAAGATTTCCCCACACTTTGTTGAATCATTTCAATTTTTAAGAATCTTAGGTATAAGAGCTTCAAACAAAACCTACTTTTATATTAAATTTCAATCAATTGATTCCCTAATTTTGCACTCCATTGCAATTGCGCCCAGGGCACTAGCCCCACCCTTGTTACGCCACTGCATGTCAAACGGCCAATTTGTTACATGTATTTTGGAGACTTTGCCCCACTCTACCGTAAGGGACTGGGTTAGGACATATTTACTCCTATAGTACTTCAAGTAGGCTAATAAGGAACATGCCTGCAAAGTTTCATCATAATTGTTTCAGGCATTCAGAAGTGATGCCGGAATAAATATATCTACAATTTTGATTTATATACATCAAAATTTTCTGTCATCAAATCTGTCTGTATATATATGTGATATTTTAATTTTTTTAAACTTTCCTAAATAATCTTAATGACGCCTCATTTTAAATACTTCTACTTTCAGCATAATAAACGCACTACAACTTTCTTTTCAAGTCACGAGTTTCTAAAGGGGAAATTCCCTCTTCTTCTCGCTCTGCGCATTCATTTCTGCCCTTTTTCACGCCAGCATGTAAGCTTTCAACAACAATCCGCCGCTCAGGCGTAACCTTCTGAATACTGGTCATGGAGCTACGTAAAAGTTGAATCATTTACCTATGAATTATGCCTAAATAAAAGAAGATTTAAGCAAATATTGTCTCTTCCATGATCAAAATGGACTGAATTTCACCTTTTTAAAGCCTGATCTTATATATATATGTCTTTAGTATATATATACAACCCCAAAAATGTTCTTTTCGAACTCAGGGGGTTCTAAAACTTTGAGATTCTTAAATAACTCCAGGTCAAATCTTTGACGATTTCAATACTTACTTTCTGCATATTCTCGGTGACGAATTTCCTTCAAATCTGAATATGTACTTGCAATTTTTGAGTGCAGAAAACATACCAATTTTTATTTATCCTGCTCTTAGTGTTTCTGAGACATCACTTTCGGATACACACAGGCTGACACTCCTCTGTTTGGCGGAATTTGTTCAAAGCATGAAAGTTATGCACATACCGAATTTTATCCATGTATATTGTGCCATTTTAATTATCCTATAAGAACAAGTTATCGTGTCCACACGCATACGAAGACATGATTATGAAAAGGGGGGGGGGGTTAAGATTCAGTTTAGTTATATTGAGGAACCGTTTTGAAGCAACACGAAATCTATACTGAGACGGACCTCGTCATTTTGAGGCGCGAGCGGGTGGCGGGAGCGGCGCATGGGCTGGCAGCCTCCTGCCAGCGGGGGGCTCGCATACGCCGCGGATCTTCAGTGGGATCGGGTTTCGGACCTGGGGCCCTCCGGCCACGAGTCTGAAGCCCTACCACTAGGCCACCATGGCCTCATACGGAATCAGGGAGGACTATAGCATGGAGTATCATCAACGTCTCAAAGTCGAAATTTTCGAGAATTACAGCACTTTTTCTTTGTGTATTTCGTATACTAGAGAATTTTTAAAAAATCTAAGCGTGCGCAACCATTTGAAAGCAAATCATAATGCTAAAGAAAATTTCTTTCAGACGAAACTGAATTTCAGAACAGAGCAAGCATATTCCAGGAATATTATTCCTAAATATAATTTTTTCATTTTTGAAAACTATTTTAATGGTACAAACAAACAAAATACACCACAAATTTACAAAAGTAATACTTTCAAGTCTATTATATTTTTTGAATATTTTTTTTCTTTCATTCAAATTGCAACTTTTCTAGGAATTTACTCCTACCGGTATTCCTTAATAAAATAGAAACATGCAAGAAAATCAAAAGATAAAAATTTGACATCACATATTTATAAAAAAAGAAACGCACTCTATTTTAAATAACAAGCAGTGGTGAATATCAGTGAATCGGATTTCTATTTTATGTTGCTTCAGAGCGTTTTTAAGTTTCTTCAACTTTCCGGCGGCCGAGGTGGCCTGGTGATAAGGCGTGATCATCGGTAGTAATCGATTATCGATGGTCACTGATCTCGGCCTCTGGGCCGGAGGGCTCCAGTTTCGAAATCCGATTCCAGCAAAGGAACGCCGTGTAAGCGGCTCTGGTGCACGGTAAATCCATCGAGACAAACTAAGTAAAAGTAAGACGATACTAAGTAAAAAGTATAAAACTGTTCTATTTGCGTCTGTTCAAATATGAATGCTTTCTAAATTTAAACTATACATTCAATGCTTCATAAATTTAGAAATATTAAATGTCTGCCGCGCTGGAAGAAGTTTCACAAACTTCCAGACATAGAAATTGAAAATTAATTTTAGATGCAAGGCGCGTCTGGGATTTCTCGTTCTTTTTTTCTATAAATATTGGATTTCTCATGCTCGAATTAAATGTGTAGCTTTACGTTGGAAGAATTTCTTCCAAAATATTATTGCTTAACAGCGAAATCTGAAAGGCTGGATTAAATTTAACGTCAAATTTTAATCAATTTAAAATGTCAAATAATAAAAAAATTAAAAATTATAAACATATTTTCTAAGGGCATTTGACGAAAGTTTATATATAAATACGAGGTGTTTTGAGAATTTAATTGATTAAATAATTCAGTGTTAATACATAGATGATTCGTGATATACGTATATGTGCTTTCGGTGGTTTAGTATTTCATTTCAATTATTTTAATGAACTTCTAGCTGAGATTAAATCTCAGTTCGTGCCAGTGATATTACGGCTGGCAAATCCCTTCTATATAAGCTCAGAACGTAGTCTGAATATACTCATAACAATTCTGTGTTCTCAAGTGGAATGAATGGGCCATCTGGCTACGTTACGCAACATACTTTTAATTTCTTACTTACAAAAAAAATATTTTTCTCTTTTCTTTGCACAACAGCTCCCTCTATTACCCACTTTTCAGCAACGCGTTTCTTATTCTTTCAAAAAATCTGTAATTTTCTTTATACAAGCGAGAAACTATTAAAAAGTCATTTTAGCAACAATAAAACAAAAGAACATGGAAAACCTGTTTAAAAATTGTTTCCTTTTTGATATATGCCCCAAATGATGTTAAGATTGCTTAATTGATTTTAAGAAAGAAATCCTGTGACAACTTTCGATGATATTACTGAAACTTGTTTCTATCCAGCAGATAAAAATTATAGCTACAATTATTGATTAATTGAAGTTGAGTGACTTACGAGATAATTTCTACAGTATTTTCCTAAGAATATTCAGGAAGGAGAAAATTGCGATCTCGCTGCATTACAATTCGAGGCCATCCCACAGAAGATTCGCTGTGTGTATGAGCCTGTTACCTGCCGTCCTTGGTAAAGGTATTCATGTTAATGTGATGTGGAAGTTTGGAGGATGGGGCACCGTCTCAGATGTGATCCTCTTCTTCAGATCAAGGTTCAAAATGAAGAGATCCGACCCAATATATTCCTCGTATAATTTCAAAACGGGGAGTTATTTTTACTGAACTTACGCCATGTGCTCGTTAATATATTTTTGTACTACCTGTACCACAAAAGCCTACAAAAGGCATTTCGAAAGTGTTCCGATAAGTTTTAAGGGTATATTAGGTATATGAAAAACTGATTAAAAACATTCAATAATTGCACGCCAATTCATTAAAAATTATGGAATGATTCATGAACGTCATCCATGTTTAAAAAAATTCTCAATTTCTCTAGTTTAATTTAAATAAGAGCCCAATATACTCAATCAGTTGTATTATTTTAAAACGCTGAGAATATATAGACATGAAAAGTTCCATTCATTAAAATTTGACATTCTTCCTTTCATTGTTTGAATATTCTGCAGTAAATTACAAAGAAAAGACTTTAAATGCGGTGTTAACTTTATATTCGTAATAGTTATCTGTAGGGTTATTTCTCCGTCTGTCATCCGTAGTTATCCGTTTTTATTGCTGATAAAATTTCAAAAACGTGAATGAATCTTAATGCAAACAATTTTTTGTCACTGCAGTATTTTTACAAGAAAAGAATTGTTTTTTACAACTGAAACAGGAATTCACTGTGCAGATTCAAGATTTAGATTCCAATTTTTTCTGAAATGAGAATAATTTCTACACATTCTAATTTTACATTTATTTTCTATCCTTGCAGATGCTCCGACAAACATCGAATTTCTTCGCAAAATTTTATGTAGAAATTTAATATTATAACTACATAAATTTCATTCATTTAAACATCACAAACAAAATAAAAATTAAGATTTCTATTCTGATTACAATTCCTATGAAAATTTTCATGTCGTCTTGAATTTCGCACTAAAGAATTTCAAAAATCAAAATAACGTCTAGCCCAAAAATAATGTCTCTATATCTCATTTGCTTTGCAGATGTAAGCGTTTAGTTGATGCTACAGGGCAACGACCACGTATAAAATTGCGAAAGATAAGGATATTTTAAGCTAAATGTCAAATAACGATCGAATATGACAGGACCTGTCGGAAGAAATTGAGAAAGGAGTAGGGCTTCAAATTATTACGACAGAAAGCGAATATCATTTTCATAAGTGAAATCTTCCAAATACCGACGGAAGAGAGAAAAATTATTGTAGATATCATTAACAACAATCTGCCACGATGAAAGCAACATTGTATTGGAGAAAGTTGTTGGTATTATTAACACAAGTTGGAAACTTTTAAAATATCCATAAGTAGTTTTCATACTGTCACTACTGATATTCCAGTAAAATAATTGTTAACAAAATATTTTAACACATTTATTTGTTGCACATTTACACACATTTATTACAATATTTATTATTTTATTTATTTTAACACATTTTTTACTTATCCTGCTTCATTTAATAAAATTCCGAAAAAAGCAAACACATAAAAAGGAGTG
This sequence comes from Araneus ventricosus, assembly GCA_013235015.1. NCBI lineage: Eukaryota > Metazoa > Arthropoda > Arachnida > Araneae > Araneidae > Araneus > Araneus ventricosus. The sequence continues at coordinate 115,128 of BGPR01002398.1, read as the reverse complement.
AGTGATTTGTAAGATATTGAGTGCGAAGTTGAACGATTTGCTCATACTTAATCTGAAAAACAAGCTTGTAATATATCTTTCTTTCTTCTTCAAAATTCAACTTCTGACATTCCCATTCTAATTTAATTTAATGTTGAAGTTGGATTCTGGCTAATGATTGAATTTTATTAAAAAAGTCTGAAGTAAAATTTATAATTTTTATTTTGTCCCTAAAAATAGCACATGACTTTTCACTTAAAATAAAATGCTCTTTCTTCGAAAATTTTGGAATTTGCTTCAGTTAAAAACAATGTTTCACAAAACAATTGTTCATCACGTAATCTCATGCCCATAAATTATTAGTTCCTGGTATACATCTATCTGACCCTGACAACATTCGAACCAAGCGACTGTTCTGAATGCTGTGTAAAAAATCGTTCATGTGGGTGCTCTGAGTCATAGCAAATTCGAGCTTGCACGCTGGTTTGCCCCACCTGGGGGCACCACGAGTACGTGGATGAGAAGCCACCAGATAAGTAAACGGGTTCTCACTAATGGACGTGGGTACAATAATGGTGGTGTGGCTCGTAGGACCCATCTCTGATGAAGGTCGTACCCCCATAAAAGCAGGGGGTCGTCGCATGATAGGGGCTATTTTGCGTTCGTTACCTATGTAAGCTTCCGCTGAGGCCAGTCATGTTGTTTTACCAGGGGGCCAAGGCAGAGCGGGGTTCTCTTTATGATTACACACTGGTTTTAAGTTGCACTACATCACGGCAACAATTCCTTTTATACACTCCACCAACTGCTCTGTCTCTTACTAGGTACTTTCTTTGCAATCTTGTACTTTATTTCAGCTTGAAATATAAGCATGTTCCTACAGAAGAAATGTATAGTTCTATTTCATCAGAAATTTTACTCTACTGCGTTTTTTTTTCAAAAATTCTCAAATATCTTTAATTTATGGATATCTTTATTATATTATTAATTATGGTGCGGAAACAAAGAATAATCTTTTCGAATTACGCTTATCAAACAATATTTTTTAAAAATTATTGGTTTCATTTTGAAATTGGCCATAAAAATCTAAATAATCATTCTTATGAATTCTTATTATTCTTATAGCCATTTGCTAGAAGTTAAGACAACTTGAACTCATAAGCTTCTTTTATTTTTATGGCGTTTTTTTTTTAAATCGGAATAAAGAACATTTTTTTAATGACGAAAGTTTGAAAGTAAATCTTTAGGTCAGGGAGTTTTGGGGATCGGAAAAATTAAAATGGAAAGCGGTGCTTAATTAGCATTTTTGAAACTTGAGAAGGTTCCTATCGGGATGTGTTGGTACTCTACAATGTTCGTGCTTCCAAGAAGTGGAACCGAAACGTTCTCTCAATTGAGCCAATGAGAAATGTTCAAATTGAAATCAAAAGAGGTTATTTAGAAATACTTGCCAATCTTATGTTTAAAGAAACAATTTCAAACTTCTAAAAGCAAATTGAACAGAAATTACGCATTAAATAAGTGCTTTAAAATGAGAGATATATTTTGCCGTATAGATTTATCATGGAAAACTATTATTCGTTTGCTTTCAACTATCTGTAGTAGAAATTGATCACGACACTTTCACAGTGTAAATAAACGGATATTCATATTTAATTACATTTTATTGAAAGGATGTAGAATTATAAAACATTAATGGACAAGTCAAAAATCATTTATCAGTTCAACGATCATCAAAGAAAAATTTATAGGATATAAAGAGCCCATAAAATCCTAGCTTATTTAATAGAATTATATTTTAAATATTTAAACTATACTATTAAATTATCCAATGTTAGAATATATGAAGTTAAGGCAAAATCTGAATTTGTGGTAGTTAAAATTTAGTGTTTTCTCTAAACTGATATTCTGATGATAATTTCGAGCATACATCCCATGTTTCACAACTTTTAGGAAATAGTTTATGCAGCTTAATTTCTACATTCAAATTATTAATCAACGTGAATTACATTTATCAGATTTATAAAATAAATTCAAATTATCAGATTTATAAAATAAATTCAAATTATCAGATTTATAAAATAATACTATTTATTCCATTTCGACTGTTTCAGTGACAAACTGTATCGTTAGGACCTTTGAAGATGTAAATATTGTAGAAAAGTATCTCATTAAAATGAATCAGAATTGTTAAATAGTTATCTGTGAAATTAACGCATCGTTTGCACCGATTTCCATTACAATATTAACTTCAAACATGTTCTTTTCTCATCCCTTTAATCAGAAATTACGACTTTTTGGAAAGAAAACACTATCAAATGAAGATTCGTAAAAAGTATTATTTTGCTTTATTAGTTTTTCTAAGTGTCGTCTTTGGCAAAAGACTTTCCATTCTTTTCTCTTGTTAAATTTAACAAGAGAAAGTTGTTAACATTAAAAAACTTTATTTCATCTTCAACAGAAAGTCTTTAAATTTCGCATAATTTTGGACACTGGTTATTTTTACTTTTGATGAACACTTTAACACCGATGAATAACAAACAAACTCGACAAGAAGCTTTGAATTCCTTTTCAAATTTCAAAAGCTTATGAAATGTTTCTGACGGTTCAAAATGCATTTTTTGTTTTATTTTATCTATTTATTTTGGATTTGATACCTTGAAATCGAAAACAATAATGAATACGTGCATTTTTTTAAAAAATATGCACATGATTTAAATTGATGCATGCTGTTTTAATTTCTACAAAAAAAATTGCCTAAAACGTGAAAAATCCTAAAAATAAAAAATTCTTCATTTTAAAGGAAAGAATTCTTAGACTTTTAAAGCTCAATTGATATTTATTTATTTCTGTTCACAATAGAGAAATAAAATAAATATAGAATAAAAATATTATTTGTATTTTTTAATACATTTTCTTAACCTTATAATGACGGTTCGGGCTGTTTCGGGCGACCAAACTCTTACCATTTAACTGCGTGGAAAGCCATTTCGTTGCGGAAAGTTGTGAGTACGAATGCACTATATTTTTAAACGCCGGTTTTGCTTTGAATTTATGAGATATTGACAGAAAGAAGGGAGTTTTTGGATTTCAAGAATATTTCTTAAAGGAAAAAAGCTCTTGTAGGAACAAAAGTAAGTGAATTTAACATATTAAACAACAAGACAGTAAATGCATTATTTATACTGCTTCTCTGGTGTCGAACTGTTTACATGGAAGACAATCTCGTTTCGTCAGGTGTAACGCGTAGAGACGTTCCAGTTTCCCTTTAAAAGTCCTTCTGGAAAACCTGATCTCTTGAAACTCATCTGAAGCTAAGTTAAACTTCTACGGATGTACTGCTCGTCTCCGCCGAAGTTATACAGACAGATTTTATATATACATTAATTTATCAGAGAAAAACTTGTTGGAAATTAGAAAAAAATCTAGAAAATCCCAAATTATCTGAAGAAAGAAAGAAAAAAATGCCAACATATATAAATTTATCTAATGTTTGCTTATTTCTATTTAAGAATATTTAAAACAATATCATTTTTCTAATATATTTTCTTTTCGAAATATTACACGAATACTCTCATTAAATAAAATTGATTCACTCAAAATATTTTCTTAAGTACTATCATTATATATAAGATTTTTAATCGAATCCATTATATTTCATGCAGCTAAAGCTGAATGGAAATACTAAGTCGCATGTATAATGCTAGAATTTCGCTTTTTACTATAATGATGCTGAAATGCATTAGAGACCTTGTTCTAATGATGATTTTTTTTATCATAGGAAGTGTACCTTCCTTTTGTTGCTTTTTTTATTGCCAGTGTTTGCGGTCTGAATTGTTCTTCCTTAATTGTGTACTCAATACATTTATGACATAAATCAATGAAATAAAGCGAATCAGAATTGAATTCAGTTATTTATTCAGTGGTCAACTTTATTTGCGTTTATTGGTTACGGCTACGAATTCTTTAATAATACATGGCGTGCCACGGCGGCACTGATGAAATATCCTCCCATGTAGCTTAGATACACTAGCATGTAGTAAATTATGTTCTCTCAGAAAAGAAATTCAGTGTAAGATCTATCAATGTACGAAGTAATCATGTTTCTAAGTGTTCAGAAACGATTTGTTTTTGTGCTTAATTATTTATTATCTTATTTTAACATCTGTGAAGTAAATAAAAAATGATGAATTTTCAGAATTTTTTATGCAAATTTGTTGAATACAAATTACGCCGACCAGTAACTTTTTTAATGCCGTATGTACGTTTAATACTACCGTAAGTACCTAGCATTTTTAATTACAAAGAATTACATTTGTTTTAATAAGATTATAGAAAATAACTGTTAATCATAAAGAAAGAATTTTCAAATTTTCGATTATGAAATATTTTGTATATTTCTTCTATATATGATGCTTCTTAAAAAAGTAAGAACATATTTTCAATATTTACTTTCTCATTCGTTTCAATTATGCACGTAAGAAGCAAAAAGCAGATGGTTCGAGTGGACTATCTCATGTTTGGGGACGAACTAAAACCGTCGTTGTCAAACTGAAAATACTTATAGTTGAAACAGCACAGCAGCAACGGCTCCAATAAGGGCGATATATATACCATTTTTAGAAGACGAAATTATATTGTTACGAAATTGTAAAGTTGTTTCCTTAAAATTCTAATCTTGGCTATAAGCTTTGATACAAAGTTGACGACAAAAGAAATTTTCCAGAAAAATCCTGAACTATGGTCCTATCTCTACTGGGAGCCGGTAACTTCATGAACCTCCTACAGATTATGTCACTTCCAACTTAATGACATCACTTCCTTTTTAAACGGTATAAAAGCAAGCTCTCAAATCAAGAGTAGTCAGTTGAACTTTGATCAGCAGTGAAGTTGGTGAGCTGGTAAATATTGAGCGCTACTAAGATTGCTATTTCGGAGATCTATTAGTTATCTGGTATTTGGCTGTATTGTAAATTTATACAAGTGCTGTTTTGTTATCTGTGCTACGTTTTGCGTTTCTGAAATCTTCGTAAAATAAAGAGCTTTATTGTTTTTATCCTGCTTGTTGGACTGCATTCGCGTACACCTATACACCCACCAGACGATTTTTGTAACAATATGTAAAATATTAATGCGTTAAATTTGACTTTTTAAAGTCACATATGGCGAAGTGGTGAAAAAACTAATATTTTACCCATGATGCCGTTCATCCATATATCGGGTTCCGACCATACGGGGAGGGGGAGATGGAACAAGAAGACAAAACAGTATTGTTGTAACAGTAACATTTATTATAAATTGATTTTTTAAAGCTAATATGATAAGGTGGCGGAAAAAATACTTGCAGGATGCCGTTCATCCATGCGTCGGATTGGGAGCAGAAGAAAAATATAAGTAAAGTTTCAAATCCGATGAAACTGTTACTCAAATGATTGTATTTTTATTTCTCTGTTAAGCCTTTTAGTTCAGGAGGCTACAGAAAAAAGACAGGTATTTATAAGAATGCGTCTAACTTTTATTATCATTGCTCATAAGAATTAGGTAGCTTTAATTCTTCCCTGGTGCAGTTTTTTGACAAACAACTTTTAATTTGGGTTTCGGAAAAAATTTTGATCGAAAATAATGCTAAGCTCAGCCCATCCATTGTGGTTGCGATACAGCAATGTTTGCTGAATCGCGCACTTGATTAGCTTTGTGCCAAACGAAGCTAATGATGAAAACGGTAGGATTCGGGCGTATGACCTTCTCCTAAACAATCACTACTCCTTTGGGTGTGTGAAACGAGCGGGAGTGATCTCCCCTAGACTTTGTCTTATGGACGAGTTTTCTGGTTTGTTTACTTACATTAAAAATCTTGACTTTATCTGCTGGGATGTTGGAATTCCGCTTCGAAGATTCCATTGACTTGGCATTACACCGGAATTACGTAGTCCCAGCACTTAAATGAAAACAAACAAAGCAGAAAACTCGTCCATAATTACACAATATAGCGCATTTTATGCTTCGCTTCTCTGTATAGTGAAGTAAACCGTGTATTCAGTTTGGGTTCTCCCCTTTGACCGATTGGGTTCAATATTTGACATAGATCTACATGTTTCGTTTCAATACAACATACCAAATTTCATTTATCTATCTTGTATTTTTGAGTTATCTCCTTCCCATACATCCGAATAGACAGACTAACAGCCAACAGTTCAACGGATTTGGCCCAAAATTAGACACAGATCTGTAATATTGGTGTAAAAAAACATTCTAAGATTCATCTATCTAGCTTGTTGCGTTTTCAGTTATTGTGTTCCCATGAAGTTGGACGAACAGACAGACATAGACTTCTCATAAACGGAATTCTTCAAAAATTTGATAAATATATACAATTTTTGTTTAAAGATTGAATATTAAATTTCAACGGCATAGCTCGTCGTTTTCTTTTAGTTATCGTATTCACACACAGACAGAATTCAAAAAATGGTTGAGACTCAGGGAGTTGTAAAACGTGAGATCATCAAAATCTCGATGTCGAATTTTTTGATGAAATATTTTCTTGTTGTGTATCTAGTGTGCAAGAAAGTAACACAGCAATGTAGTTGGAACTGAATTGAACATGAATTACCGATAATATTTTTCAATCGTAGACACCCGCCAAAAGCATGTGCCATTCTTTTATACATTTTTCTTTAAGATAGTATAAAGAGTATATGTAAGACATGAAATATGATATGCAATTTATCTGATGCGCTCATTTCTCGCAAGAAAAAATGCCTGCCACTGAAGAAATAAAGGTAAACAATTGTGAAAAAAAGTTAATATCATCTAACTAAATTTTCTACTTCATTCAAATTTTAATTGAATTTATTCTATGTAGAGACCTCTTTTATTTCTTTTAAATTCGTTTTCTGAAATGGTATAAAATGCATCAAGAAAGCACGAAACGGTTCCGTTCTAATAGTTTTATATAAATTGGGTTTATTATTTTCGACTCTATATTGGATATTCCCGAAATTGACTCATATTTTTTTCCAATTTCACGAACTTTTTACAACTCATTTCTTAAAATAGATTGCAGTAATTCAGCTTTCTTTTTCGTTTTCCCTTTTAATTATAAATTTATTTGTATTGCATTTCACATACAAACTCATCAAATCTTGATTTCAGCTTTACGCTCAATATTTTTAAAAATATTAAAAAATCATCATCAAATTGGTTCAAAAAATCATTTATATGTTTTATCTATAGAAGCAATCTTACCATTTTATACATTTAAGTTTTTAATCTTCCATCATGAAAAACTTTCAGCGTGATTTTTCTGGAATGAGTTCTCTTCTGAAGTAGTTAATTGTTTCCCCTCTTACCAAAGATATAATTAAACGTGATTTTTATTCAGTAATGGAATTTACATGTAAAATAATGTTTTTAGGCACGAAGAACCCACAAATTTAATTATATTACTTTTATTTCTATTTCCCCAGTCTCTTCGATTAGATATTTTCCTTTTTTCAGCTATATTTGCTTAAGGTATACAATTAAGATCTAGTTTTGACCCGCCGCTTTAAAAATCCGGAACAATGCTCGTCCCCATACGGAGACTGCAGCGTATTGACATTCAGCAACGACTCCTTACAGACTTTGGTTGTGAAATATTCTCTCATTCCCCTTACAGCCCAGAACTGGTACCTTCTGATTTCAACCCTTTATGCAACTTAAGTATTTTCTTTCGGGTAAGAACTTCCAGAACGACGATGCAAGCTCTTACCACCTAGTTCTCATGACTGGTAGTATCGTTCTTCGTTACGGGAATGCAAAATACATTGCCTCATCATGACAAGAGTCTCAATAGGGATGCCAATAATGTTTAAATATACCGCAAGGCATGTGCCTCAGTTAACAATTAAAGTGTTTTATCTCATAATATTTTATGTTCTTTTTAATTGGTCAAAGGAACTTACTTTCCCGTGACCCCCCAAAAATAGCCCGCAATTTCATACAAAGAATCTCTCTTTTATATTAATATTTGATATATTTACTACTTAAATAAATATATTTTATTTCTTAAAAGGTCTGATTGTTGTTATTTTCTATTCATAACGTTGCAATTATCTTTCAAAAATTATAAAAGGTGATGATATTTAAATTGACTATTCTACAGAATTTTGGATCAAATATTTTTTCTACATAATTTTTTTAACTCTTTTTAATTCTTGTAAATGCCAAATTTTAATTTTTTAAAATTTTCTTAATTTTTTTAAATGCCAAATGCCTTAATTTTTCATGCCAAAATTAGCAATAGAAATAACTTCGTTATTCTGATCAAGTGTACTCAACTAAAGAGGAAAAAAATTAACTACGAGCTATATTGTTCACCAAAATGATTTCCAATGTTTCATTTCAGAGATGGGAACAAGGCAACAAGCATTCAACGGTGACAGGGATGATGTATTTTGCTTTGATGAAAATAAAAAATAATATCTAAGCCTGATACTCGACTTCCATGTAATGCATTATGAGCTACTAAGAGAACATATTGATTTTCGTTTTCACTTCTTTTCAACTGCTTATCTTCTAGAAAAGCAGCAGGAGTCGAAAATAATTATAAATACGCAAAGAAAAATATTTTATAAGGAGTGTAATATAGATATTTAGAAGAAACAATGTGCATAAGAATGTGCTGGAGATTCTATTGTATCTCACATTGAAGCGTTTCTGAACGTCTTCAAATTTAGCTGCTATTTTACACATGTATATCTTTCACCTTTCTACCACAGTTTTATAATAATGTTCATGTGTATTCATAACACTGCGAAGTCGAATAAATTACCTAAACCCTCAAAGTGTGCATGATTTGGAATAAGAATTAGGCTTAATGTTACCAGTTATTGAACAAAGTACAAAGCATGTCAAATATATTTCATCCTTATCTAAGGTGGATTCTTTCCTCTCTGCAATACAATGTACGTAATTTCTATTGAAGATTTTTATTCTAGGGAAAAATTAATTTTGATTTCACCGAGAATGTTACTTTCTTTATTATTATGTTATCTCTTATTCTTTATAGTAATCTGCATTTCTGGTACAAAGGATAATCAGATTACATCTTAATAAGATTTTTCCTTTTGTTTTGTCAGAATAAAATTTATAACTTCAATTTATATTAAAAATGAATTATAATCTCTTAAATTTTAATTTTTACTTTATTTGCTACTTTTATTTCTTAATTTTAGATTGAGACATGTCTAATCCGAATACAAGTAAATATTTATTGTAAACTATAGTTTAACCAAATTCAGAAAATTAAAATTGCATTTAAATTCTTTTTAAACTATTACATTAAACATTTTCTGACCTAGCGGTAAGTTTCTCATCATCATGCGTAAAGCAATGCCCTCAATATTTGAGACTTTCATTGAACAGAAAAAAATTAGTAATAACTTAATTTAATAAATAGGGATGCTATAAAATAAAAATTAAGCTGCAAGATTATGAAAGAAGTTAGGTGTTTCTAGAATATTTTAATTAAATTAATTTACATGGCATCACAATCACATGAAAAACATAACTGCACATGCCATCTAAGATCGAACTGTATATTGTCATACGCTGTACTGTGATATCCCACCATTTCCCATCCTTTTAGATGCGCAATGAATTACAAAATTAAATTGGGGCGGCGCACAGTGGTTCAGTTTCGCTTTCTAGCGAGACAAAACTCATAGTATAAAAACTAAAAATCGCAGAACATTGAAATTTGCACAATTTACAGGAAATCGACTTCGGGTATCCCCCATGAAATTTCGTAACATTCTGTTGGGTATTTTTTGATTTGTGACAATTTTTTAAATTCTTCTCCATTGTTCTCTATAGCAGAATCTGTCGCAATCTACTCAAAAGCTGACAATAGCTGAAAAAATATTAAAAAACTCTAGAAAATTTTACCAAATGAAGGAAACAGTCTAAAAATAAGGATTATTCAATTTTAGTAAAGTATTTTTTAATTTATAAATATTTTTTTTAATTTTAAACAGTTCAAATTTTTGTCTATTAGTATATATTTTGGAGGATAAATACTACCACCTCTCACGATGGTTCAAAAGTGAAAGAATTTCATGAGTATAATCTAAATGTTATATGAATAACATCAAATCTTAAAATAAAATACACAAAAATAATATGAGAACCACTTCTCACAATTCATTAAAAATTTTCTTTTTTGTCGTGTTAACTTCCTCAACCATCTTTGTTTCAGACTTATCCAAAATGAATTATTTTTTGTGTAATTTCATTTTACTTCTCCTCTGAACATTATGTTGTACTGTATTTCATTGTAACATGTTGTACGAGTTCTTCCTCAGAATATTTCGCAGAAGAATCGCTTATTTTCAAAGAGACGTCTTTTGAGCAGAACTAGCTGAGAGACTGAAAAAGAAAGTAAAATTTGAAATTCGATCGCGCATAAACGCAGCTAAAATTTATTTTGACTTTGTCTCAAAGGTCAATAATTTATTATCCAACAGAAATTTCAACGCACAAACACGCACAAAAAAAGATGCAGTCCAAAATATAAAATATTTAAAGAAAAAATTGTCCATAAATTACCAATATTGCTCCAGCTTTCATGGAAAATTATACATCGAATAAAGCTGAAACGATATGAAATATCAAACACACACCTTTTTCTTCCATATTGACAGAAAAAACATGTATCAAATAAAAATAAATCCCTTAAAATGAATTTTCTTTAACGAGAGCTCGCGTACAGTCACTTCGATTGGAATAGAGAAATTGGGAAACGTTTCACTTTGATGACGTAATAGGGGGAAAGACCGAATAATTAGTGCCGAATTTGTGATGATTTAGCATCTCTGAAATATAAACATTTATTTGAATTATGATTGAAGGTGATCTTATGATGTTAGATTTTTGGGTTTTGACGCGTTAGATGAGCAATCTGAACCACTGTGCAGCGCATCATACGTGTATCACGTGAGTATGATTCAGATACGAAACAACTAATCAAAGAACAACCAAACACCAACCACCGTATCGCAGTTACTGTGCCTCACAGTCTCTGGGTAGGCTACGTCGGCAAGTGCAAATAAATATCGCAGTTGCTGTTCACATCCAAAAATTTGGAAAAAACATCACATTCATTCAGTGAATTCCCTAAGCATGTCCTTGAAAGATGTTCTAATTTTTCTCGTCAGCAGAATTTTTCATATCAAAATTCAACTTTTTGCTCAAAGTGTCCTCTTCATCAGATATCCCTTTCTTACCGTAAAGATTGCTTTGAAAAAAATCAGATCGTTAAGAAACTGGTGAAATTTGCCAAATCAGACATCTATCGTCTCAGAATGTGTAGTTGAAAGTGCAGAGGCAAGACGTTAATGTAGTTATTTTCAGAACTTTTAGAAAGAACATTTTATCTCGGACACTTGCAAAATTTCTGAAACAACGTATGTAAAGTAGTAAGATTGTTACCGTCAATGATTTATCTTCTCTGAATCATGAGAAATGAAGATACTACAGACAACATTTTGTTTTAAAAAACATATCTATCAAACATATATAATGTTGCTAAGGAGAAATGAACTTATTTAAATTATTTTTATGTATTTGTATTAGGATTATTGATAAATTCAAAGACTTATTTTCAGAAAATGCCCAGTTCATTGACGCATATTTGTGGAAATATTCATTCGCGTCATCTGTATTTAAAATCAATAGTGACTTTATCCAATATTTTGTATAAATATCAAATTCTCTTGGCCAATTTCTCCATTTTAAGGAATAATTAATGTAAAAACATAAAAAAATTCATTTACTTTTTCACATTATTCCATTCATTATTTCGATATTTTACAACAATTTTTAAAAAAGCTGAAAGTTCAGTACACATCGGGTTTCCAAAATTTATCCAATGCAAAATCACTAATTTTTGTTGCTGATCAAATATTAATTAAGCGGAACGAATCTTGGTCCAATATTTTTTGTTGATTTATAATTTTTTCAATGAATAAGTCACTTCTCTCAAGTGCAGAAAGGAATTCTGTATAAAGATTTAAGATTTAGATTCCAATTTCTCTAAAATTTGTCTAACTCCTACGCATTTTTTTTACTTTTACGTTTCTGTTCTGTGCTACTACATGTTTCAAAATTTGTCCAACCTTGTATAAACCTCGCCTTAAAATTTAATATTAGAACCAATAAAATTGCGGTTACCGAAACGTCGCAAACAAGGCTCAAAACTGAATTCCCAATCCGCTTCCAGGAAAGCTTGCAGTTTGCTTAGAATTTATTGCTAGAGAATTTCGAAAATCAATATAATGACAAGTCCAAAAATAATTCCTCAGCAAAATCTCATCTGTTCTGCAGAAGTAAGCATTTAGTTGATGCTATAGGGCAACAACCTCGAATAAGAATTGCGAAAGACAACGACATATCAACTAAACGTCAAATAACGACCGAATATGACAGAGCAAGTCGGAAGGAATCGCTAAGAGTTTTGCTTCAAGTTACTGCGATAGATGACGTATGTCATTTACTTGTGCAAGATCTTATTTATTCCGATGAAGTGAGACAAATTATTCTAGGTTGCATTAACAATTATCTTATCTTGAAGGAAGTGATACTGGGCAATAAGAAGGAACACGTGTTAATAATCCACGCTGAAATTTATTAGTTGTATTAACGCCCACTTTTTAAGCAACACGAGAGCTATTCTGGTATGGGCCTCGTAATTTTGAATGGCGGCTTGACACTGAATCGACACTTGAGCTGCCACACCCTCTCCAAGCTTCCGCACCACACCAATGGGAGGTTGTTTGACCATTACGTATGATTTAACGTGTATCAGGCCCACATACACGGCAGATCTTCAATGGAAACGTATTTCGAACCTGGAACCCTAAAGCCAGAACCTTATCACTAGGCCACCACGACCCTAATCCACATTAGAAATTCAGAATATCTATAGTTGATATTCTCATGTAATAGCTGTTAACAAAATAAAATTCTGTTCCCTTAATGTACATTAATTGCATTGACACAACTTTTCTTGTTTAATAAAATGCCATTAAAAGAAAATTAAATTTGTCATGCATTTTCATTTCTTCTTTGAAATTTAGTTGTAATTTTTATTCGAACGCCGCAACTATATCTTATATTTAGTTTCCTGAAAAATGACTGTAGTTTTTTCAGATAATGAACTGCTGCCCTTTTTCAGGAACCTGAGTATAAAATTCAATAATTTAAGTACAATTAAATTTTTTTATTAATTTGTCTCTTAAAACTATCGCATGATAGCAAAGTTAGGATAGGGGCAGAAAATAATCTTATATAGAAAAGTTCTTTCTTTTTCCCTCATGAGCAGCAATGTTCTACAAAACAAATATTTCCCTTAAAAATATTAATGATTCAATAAACGCACTTTTAACATGACTAATAATATTCTAAAAGATTTAACAACTTGTTAATACCTACAGATAATTCAAAGAATTAATTTTCGGCTCGTCAAAACTTCTTCACGAGTCATAATCAAAAGATAGTTATTTGAAAGACAATAAAACTTTTGCTCTTATATAATCTGGGTAAATCAGGACCAAAAAACCTTTCATTGTAAGATTTCTAAGAAGGGGTGAAGCAATTCCACTCAGTGCTTAAGATTAAAATATTGGTTTTATGTTGATATAATCTTGAATTTTATTTGTACACATTTATTAAACAACACAAGACAGGACAAAAAAAGTTAATATCTTTTGTCTGCTACTAATTGGAAGTTTTGCAAGTAAAAGAGGGAGAATCAACAGTTTTGAGGCTTGAGCAAGTTCTTGTCGAAATTCTCTGACGTGACCAAATATTTGTACTCCCATGAAATATTAGAGAAAGTTTTCTCGCCATTGAAATAGTTAAAAAAGACTGGGGTTGCAGATTAAAAGAAACTCTTTGAATGTACACTACAACTCCTTCTTTAAACCAAACTTCAAATGAACAGGTTATTAGATTTATTAGAATTTAATGGCACGAAAACCAGGTTTGTCTATTCTTCGCCAAACGGTGGTATAAGCAGGGACAGGGTTTTTTTTTAATATAAAAGCTATATAAAATCGCTCTTTTGTTTGTGGAAGTATAAAATCAACGTCAAAACTGATGACATCATGGTAAATGTAAATCAAGATAAAAGGCGTTGACAGATAAATCGTAGTTACTAAAAATCCAACACATCATAAAGGAATTTTCATGCAATAAAAGGATAAAAGTAAGGAAATGTTATTTATTTCTGTACTCTGCAGGTGTTAAAAGTAGATCAACTGAACAGAAATTAACTATTAAATGACGACTTTGTTCTCGGAAATATAACTTCTCATTATCATGCAAATATATCATTCGCCAACTATCTGTAATAGGCACTAAATGCAACTTCTTCATCATGTGAAAAAATGATTATTCATGGTTAATTTCATATTATGAAAGGAATGTAAAATTATTTATCTGCTCATTAATACATCCTCAAAGAAAAAAAAGGCATATAGTTTGCTTATATATTACCAACTAATTTAATAACAGTATACTTTAGGCTTTTATCATACCGATTTAAATATATCACTTACAAAAGGAAATTTGATAAATTTGATTACTTTGCACTTAGGATCTTAAGAACACGTCCCAAATCTTCTTAAGTAGAAAAATCCAATCCATAAGCATCTTAGTAAATACTTGACGTTACCGCAATAATGGATTTGAGCAAAATTAAATTGCTTTATTTCAAATCCCCTCGTAGTTATGGTAGAATGGAAAATTCTCATATCTAAAATTGTAAGGTTTAATTTAATCAGATATTCAAATGATTATCTCAAGCATACATCTTGTGTTTCAAAAATTTACGAAGTAGCTTATGAAATCTCAATTCTACATTAAAATTATTAATAAGCGTATATCGCATTCCTCACATTTCAAGATAATTTGAAAATTAATTATTCCTCTTTGACTGCTTCGGTGACTAAGTAGAGTATTTCGACCTTTGAAGACGTAAATAGTTTTTGGCATCGATCTTCACTAATATGATATCATAACTAATATGAATCGTTGGTCTGTAAATTTACAAGTCGTGTCTGATTTCATTTGTCATTTTAACTTTAAATCAATTCAAATATTTTCTTTTCAACCAGAAATTACCTGTTTTCGGAAGTAAAACACTGGCAGATGGACGATCGTCGAAAGTATTAATTTTCTCCAATTCGGTTATACAGGGTGGTCATAAATTATTGGACCCATTTCAAAAATTAATACAAAGCTAATAATGTTACAACTACGTTTTTTTAAAAGTGAGAGCGCATTTTAAAAAGTTTTTTTATATATGTAACACGCCGTTAAAGTGGTCCAAGTATTCGTAAATTATTGGACATCTCTCATTTTTGAGAGCCATTATGTGCGAAATATTAAAGCTAGAAGATAAATAAAAGCCTGTATTTGTAGTGAATTTTACGCTCTTTAATTTTTTATATCATTTTTAATTCGAAAACTGAATAGTTATCGAGATATTTAAGGAAAACTTTAAAAGGAAACAAGAAAAAGCGCATCGGTTTCTGCTGATCGGTAGTCATTGAGTATGGAAATCAATCACTGCAGCACATTTAAAACTCCGTAATGGTGCCCCACCTATCCGAAAAAAACTTTTATTTGCTCTCTCATTTAAAAAAACACAATTGTAACATTATAAGTTTTTTATTAATTTTTGAAATGGGTTCAATAATTTATGACCACCCTGTATATTTTTTCATATATTTTTCTGGTACATTTTTCAACAAGTAAAAATGGTCTTTAAACATTAAAAAATAGGCCTTTAAATTCTGCAGGATTTCAGATGATTATCGTTTTTTCATTTGCTTTTCAAATTTTAAATGCAAAATTAACAAAACGAATTAACCGGAAATTTTAGAATTTCTTTAATTTTCTCAGTGCATAAAGCTGAATCGTATTTTTCATTTAAATTATTTATTGAAAGTTGCTTTAAAATCGATATTGAATATATTGTTCGATTTATTTTCTATTATTGAACAATTTTAAATATTTTTCCTATTTATATTCATGTCACAAAAGTTTTAATGAATTCAATAGTATGTCAAACCGACAGGTCATTATATTTATTTGTTTTATTTCGATTTTATTTATATACTTATTAAGCATACTGTTACAACAGAAGCTCGAAACACCTTAGTTGCTGACTAGATTGAAGAGGGGAGAGTGGGGTAAAACCGGGTGCTTTGATTTTGACGTCATTAATTCTCCTTTCTATTGGAGAAATTCTGAATTATATTCTACTAGTGAAGAAAAAAATGGTCATAGTTGCCATGTTGTTGTTGTTGAACTTTGTCTGTGAAAGTTTATTTGTTTTATGACGTCAACTCTCCAATGTTCGTTTCTTTTTAAACTATCCCTTCTTATTAATCATTACAATTATAGAAACTATATTTATTCCGGCTTGTTATATGTTTACTAAGGATTTATATCCTATCAAATAATAAAGATTTATTAAAACAATTGCGAGGTTCTGTTTCGTTTTTTATAACCTCTACACTAGGTGTAAAACCGGGTACTAGGGGAAAATACGGATGCCTGACCCAAGAGTATTTCCTTAGATTGTGAGATAGTTGGTAGTGTGTGTGTTTGTGAGAGCCATTTCTATTTGACCTTTGAGTCAAATGATCTGATGGAAAGCATTTCCAATTTATTCCGATTTCCAATATTTTCTTTTTATTGTGATAATTTCAAATAATACAAAAATTATTTTAGTCAAAATTTTAAAAAGAATTGAAAATTATTTATTCCATTTTTTCCTTGCTTGCAAATAAGCGAATTTTTAAAATTTTTTCTCATATAAAACTTAAAATGCATGTAAAATTAAAAATCTTTCGTTCGAAGTCTTTGCAATCATTTGGTTTTATTTAACGCATCGTCATTTCGACTGAGTTCGTCTCTTAGTTAGCTTGAATCATTTTATTAGAAAGAATTACGTAGAATACATTTTTCTTCTTTTGCTTTCAGATTTGATTATTTTTCTTGATTAAACAAATGATTAAAGAAAGGGGGAAACTATCATTTTAACATCCTCACCATACAAAATTGAATTAGAATATCAGTTAGAAGAAAAGAAAAGAGAACATGAAAAAAATGCTATAAAAGAAGAGAAAACTGTTTTGTGGTGACTCAAAAAAACAATAAAAGAAAACCTCAAAACAAAACAATAAAAAAAAGAGTATGAAGAACCAATACTACAAAGCTGTCTCATATAAAAAACCAAATGAGTCCACTTAATCTGCAGGAGAGGAGGATAAAGATAACTAGTTTATGTGAATTATTACTATTTTCACTGACCTACTTATTTATTAATATTTTTAATATAATTGTCTTTATTCTTAATTTGTCAACTATTGTAATTATTGTTAAATCTTTAAAAAAAATCGCATTTTTGCAAAATTGTCAACTATTTTAACTATTGTTAAATATTAAAAATTGTTTTATTCTTAAATTGTCACATGAAATAAAAATTTATGCTACTTTTCCACTGAAAATCTAGTTTTCCCTAATTTCCCATAGAGTTAACATGTGTACCCGGTTTTACCCCATTAATGGGATAAAACCGGGTGAAATCTACAAAAAAATCATTAGTAAAAAGAGTAGTAAAACTGTCACTTTTCCTGAAGATATATTGTACTCTGATAAATAATGAATATTTTAGTAAAATTTGACAAACTCTATGTCAAATTGTTTAGCTCCAACAGGCCTTCAAGTCTTAGGCACCCGGTTTTACCCCACCTTCCCCTACTTATTGTGAAGTTTTAAACAATTTTCGGTGAAAGTCGGAAACACTTCATGATGTGGCAAGCTTCAGTAAAGAAATATTTCATGATATACACGCCTTGCTGCGTGCCCATTTCCATTAGCTGTTCCTTTCACTAAACGTATGTCTGTCATTTCTGCATTGTTGTACAATCCTTGATCTTATATCCAATCTTATTTCCTTGATCTGAATAAAGATTACTCGTATTGCCCAACTCACTTCAGGGCAAAAAACTCTTTTCGCACGTACACGTGGCAGTCCTGCCTATATGTTCCTATGTGTTAGAGAATTGTTTTGAACCACCTGACCAACTCTTAAAGTTTGTCCATAATACACACTGTAACATAGTATCACTCACCGATAATGCTTTCGAGTTTCCTTCGATTTTGTATTACATCCTTTTATTATACACCTTTATTTAACTTAACGTTTTTCTGGTTATAAAGATCGAATTTTCACTCACTTCCTGACATGCTAGAGTTTGGAAATTTTGTACACTTGTGTGTTCTTTATGACAAAACACTATTTTAATAGTAAAATTTAATCAATATTTACATAACTTAACTATCAGTTAATCGATTAATTTAATGAAATTTTGATTCCATATGCGTGGCGCTACCTGATTGTGAATTTGAAAAAAATTTACTCAATATTTATAATAATGAATTATAAATCAAAGACTAAAACGTATGAAACAATTAAAATGAAAAAAAATTGAATTTTAGTACACGAATAAAACTATGTTTTTAAAAACTATTTTAATTATTTTTTAACATAACTTCTTTTGTGCTTGTAAATTTCATGTTCGTGAAGTTTGAAATTATATAATCGATTCTGCACTCACTTCTTGATATGATAGAGTTCTAAATTTTTGTACAGTGGTATGTTCTCAATAAGAATACAAAATTTTATCATTTTCAGAACATAATTATCAATTAATAGATTTAATTTAAATTAAATTTTGATTCAAGAGGCGCCATCTGGTAGGGAATTGGAGAAAAAAATTGATGCATGACTCAATAATAATTAGAATAATTAATAAAGAAATATGTTAACGAATAAAATAAAGAGTAGATAGTTAATATTAATAAAAAGAGTAGATAATTAATTTTTTAAAAATCAGGCGGCCAAAATAAAAGCCGTAAAAATGTCAAGCTGTGGAACAATACAATAACGAAATCAAGCCAGAATGAATATCATAAGAAAGAAAAATTCTAACTGTTCGTTAATACTAGAAATTTATAATAAGTTTGGTTAAAATTTCAATTTAATTAGAGTGTTTCTATTAGCTCACACTTTTACGATTTTTGTTTGGCCTCTAAATTTTGATTTTTTAAAAAGGCAGTTCTACACTTTTCATTAAAAAAAAAGCAGAATTCTACACTTTAATGCTGTAATAGATGAGTGTTCTTTTTTTAACGCTTTATTAATAATTTTATTTTCACTAAAGTCTAAAAATAAAAATATTAATAAAATGAGTAATTAATAATGAGTAATAAAATGAGTAACTAAAGATTTTTATTTCCTGACAGTTAAATTAATAAATGGCAATATATTATTCCAACACTTTCATCTGCTAATGTACTTCTAATTGAAGTCATCTGAAAATGTATTAATTGGCATAATTATTTATGAGGTACGAGAAGTTTATTCTTCATCTTAAATTAAACCTACTGGGCTTGCTGCATTGTCAGCAGTTTTAAATTTTAAGATTGTGAGCAGTATACAGCTGCTTCGTTTCGAAAGCGTTTCAGAAGTGATATTTATTAACAATTAAGTATTTAAAGTCTTATAAATGTTAATAAATACCACTTCTCTAGGGAATTTTGAAAAGATTCACCATTCCTTAGCGACTAGACAAACAGACAGGCAAAATAAGTCTATCTCCCCACTGTCTTTGCCTATTTTATCTGCGACATAATCTAATTCTTCTTTAAAGTAATAATATTTCTCTTATAGCAAAGAAATGCTTGGAAACTTAAAGATAAGGCGTCTGATGCGCCTTAATTCGAAAATTTCTGTTAATTATATACAATCTTATCTATATTATCTTGAAAAATTCTTTCAGTGAATAATTTAATTTCTTACTGGATGAATAAACCTTGAAATGAACATTTCGGTATTCTTCAGTTTTCGGATGCATTATTTAAAACAGTCACAATGTAAAAATTGTTTCTCTCTAATTGCATTAGCCTCTTCCTCTTTTCTCCTTTTCTTTTATATCAACATTTTCATTAAAGTGAAACCATTTATATTCACTTCTAAGTATTTTTAGAAGGTTAAAAAGAAATTTCGTTATGCCATATTTAGTATGAAATATATACAGAGTTCATGCCGAAATCTGAAATTACGTATATTTGATATTTTATTTCTATCATGATAAAAAAATAACATTTTGATTTCATGAATTAATCTCAAGACAATACTGCGGAATAGAAAATATTTTTCAATAAGTTGTCGGCTGATTTTGTGATTCCCCATATTAACTTTACAGAATCAAAATACATATAAATATGCACAAAAAAATTAAACTAAACCCATTTTCACGAATTTTGTTCACCAGACAACAATTATTGTATGCACAAAAAATACTTTCCATTGAAATACTCAACACTTTTTAAACGATTATTCTCAAATTTGATTTTTATTAAATTCAATATGATCTCAAAGGAGATAAGAATTAATGTTATCAATGCAGACTTTCTCTTATTCTCATAAATGACCAAATTTACATATCATTCTTCACAAACAAGCATTTCTATATATTCTCGAATTCTAAAAATTTCCTGTTTATCGTTTGAATCCAAATGGAGATAAAACTGAATTCTTTCTCCATAATTACTTAAACTCAATCCTCTGCATTCTTTGAAAAACGTAACAAAATAGATGCGGTTAACGATGAATGCCAATTTTTAATTTTCCAGACAATCTTCAGTATTGAAAATGTTGATTTGAATTTTGAGCTTTTGAGTCTCCTCTGGAATTATCTGGGCATTTTCCCGTAAGATAAGTTCCATTCCATAGTAATAAATAATGAAAGGCATTTGCAACGATATTGAAGATGTTTACTTACAAATAAATTTAAAAATTGCTACAATTTGTATATTCCTGAAACTATGTGACCCAGTATCAGTTACACACCACTGGATAGGTTTTTCATTGAAGTTTTTACCTCTGGTATAATTTCTAAACAAAATACTTGGATCGCGAATTGGACTATTGGAATAATTTCTAAACAAAATAATTGGATCCTGCAATTGTTTGTTGGTAATCGGACTCCGAATACTTTCTTTCTTGTTATAACCACCCTGCACATCTTAATAATTTTGTCAAAAAATATTTTCAAACTTAATAATAGAATATTTTCAATAACCGAAAGTGACATATATTTTCCTTTAATTAAAAGAAAACAGTTCTGTCGGAAAAAATATCTCAGCTACAGACTAATAACTGCAAAAACAGTTAATTACTTTCTCATATATATAGTAAAATAAGCCAATATATCAAAGATACCTTTTTTCGGTGTTTCTTTCTGCCGCATGGATAATTTGAACATACATAGTACATTTTTAAAGATAACTAAAAATATCGCATGACATCTTATATTCATGTCTGAAAAAAATGTCTCAAATTTTTTAATTTCGAAAAATTTACATTCTCTTATTTTAATAACTTTTTCAATTCTCTATTAGAGCCAAAACGAGTAAAAAGATAAATGTGATTGTAATTACTTGAAATATTTTAAGTTATAACAATGAAACTACTTTTACTCAAAAATTTATACTTATAGAAACATTTACTAATTGGATATTTTCCAATGTTTCCTGTATAAAATTGAAAGATTAATAAATTTGATATGCTTGGATCCTGACAAAAAACATTCTCTTTAAATATTATAAAAACTTTAATTAACTGAGAATCAAAACCAGTGATTAAAACGACAATCTTTGTATCATCTTTTCTTTAATATATCGCTCCTATTCGAATCAGTTAGTGCATGCTTAGTTTTCAAAGAATCACTATTGCATATACTTAAAAGATTATATTTCTCTCTATATATAGATGCAAGTAAAAATTGCATATAACTTTTAAAGGTAAAAAAACGACATTAATTGTGCCTTTATTCCGGTGAAATTTACTAAATAAAAGATTTACAAATGAATAAAAAGTAATACTTCTATAAAACCTCAACCTGATATATAAGTTCTGTAGAGAAACCATTCTACAAGAAAAATAATTACTAAAAGTTATTTTAAATGGGCGATTGACAACATTGAAGATAAAAATAATTCCGGCATTCTCAATAGCATGAACGTCTGTTATATTTTACAGTCGTGTAATATATAATGTGGTTATAATTTAACTTCCCGTATTTAGAGCAGCTTATATCTGAAAGCTTAAAGTTAGGGCTTAACTTTCTCGTATACTTCCGCCGTATGGTACATTTTGTGTTTATCTTCGTCACAAAGGGAAAAATTCTAGTAAGCTTTCTGAAACTATACCTATGCTCTTTGACCATTTTGTTCCAAAATGTGATCTAAATCAACGAGTTTTGTTTAGTGACCACATACCAAGTTTCATTCGTTTAGTTCGTTGTGTTTTCGAGTTATACTGATGGACAAAAAGACATAGAGTCTTGAGGGAGACACAGAGTCCGTTGACGAATTTTTTTCCAGAATTTAATTAAAGATGCTAGCCTAACTGAAAATCAAGCATTAGCTAGCAAAGATGTCTAGAAATTAATAAACTTCCGACTTCCATTCGAACACAACAACATCTTAAAGCAACGCCTTTATTCCAAGTTCAACAGTAATAACCTCGTAGAAATTCCTTCTCCATCACCCGACATTCGAAAACAATTGGAAATTCCTCAACAGTCTAAAACGCATTAAACTCCAACTCAATTTGCCTCCTCGTATCTTCGAAAATGACGCTGCTAACTGACTGACAAAATTGAGTCACTGATGCGGGTCCCAAGATGCAGGACAGTTCGAGAAGTGCATCTTGTCTCATGTCTTTTATTTTTATTTTCTTCCAATTCTTTCTTTCAATAGACTTAACTTTTCTCCACGAGCCACGAAAACATTGTGCTGATGATCGCATTATTGAAGCTCTTTCTCTGATTTCACAATCACTGGGAAAGCTTATTTCGCCTTACTCCAGCTTTTGGGTGTCCAGGAAGCATTTACTGTATATAAAATATCACAGTTCAACAGAAAACAGCGGATGAATGTTAGGTTTGACTGAAGTAAAAATGCAGCAAACAGAGATTTAAGAGTATCGCTATCCATACGAACTAAGAGAAATTTTGAGAGGAAATAATGCTTCATATATTTGTAATCTAAAGTATACTTTCATACTGAATTTATCTATCTGACTTTCATTCTCCGCAAAGAGTGCAAGGCTTCGCGTGAGCATGATGATTATTAATGATAATTTGCAGTTCAGACGCTTCCGGTTATTTAGATGCATAATAATAAGGGCCCAGCTAAATAGCATTGCATGTTTTGAAGATGTAGGTGTGTTTAAATCGGCTTGGTGATAATATTAGTTACAGAGAGCTCAGTACAATCAAAACTCACTATGATGCAACGTATAAAAGTATAAAAGGCTTTTTCACCTCTTTTTATGCATATTTATATCAGAAAAAATTATTTTTGATGAAAATTTATCCAGATATCTATCCAATACCTTTTACACGTGTCAGCCATTAGCAACCAGGAGAAAACAATATATATCGAAGCAAGGACAATGATAAGCACAGGATATGAACATTAAAATAATAATGTAGTTTCATATTTAAAAGATTGTTCATTCTATGGTAAAATATGGTAAATTCTGATTAATAATCAAACTGTCTTAGTATAGCAACAAAATTCTTATCGGTAACAAAACTTGAGTTGTTGAAAATTGGATAACGTCCCTTAAGCAAAATTTTCGATCAGTTTACGCATTTGTAACGTAATTGTTAAAGAGTTTGCATTATTTGTAGAGCATACCTTCATGCCTTTGTTGAGACTATACGTAAGACAGCAAAGCACACTGAAAAAAAAACGGATAACTCCTAGCTGTTTTCAAAATGCTGTCCAATTGTGGTGTTATATAGCTAAAACCATTAAAACAGATACATGGTCCTTTAAATTGTTGATCTTAGCAGTTCAAACAAATATAATGCATAAAACCTTAAAAATGTTCTGACATTTTTGGCCCATAAGCGAAAAATTGGTTAATCACTTTCCCTTCGTATTAATTCTTTTAATTTTGGCAATTTTGCAAAGAAAAGAGTATGTGGAAAAAAATTTCCTAAGTTTTGTTTAGGTGCCTAGCCCCATTTTTGCGAAATTGTTTGAAAAAAAGCTCAATATTTTTTCTTCGAGAAAGAAAAATTTATCCATATAAAAACTCCATGACAAAAGAAGAATAGAACTCATACTGCAATTATTTGGCTTTATTGTATACTAGCAGTACACGCATGGCGTTGCCCGTGGAATCAGGACTTCAATAAAATGGGGAAAAAAAACCCGTCCACACCAGAAGGCTCCGGAAAAACTTCCGCGGGAGAATAATCGCTAGAGAAAAATATCTTTCAACTGACCAGGAAAAATTAACCGTTCTTGTTTTAAATCCGACAGAACCGTTCCAGTTATAAGCTGAAAAAAATTGAAAATAATAGTGTTATTAGAACGTCGAATGCAGCAAATTTTAAAAAAAATAAAATTTCGATGGCGAAACTGAATATCTTTTAAAAATTTCTCAAAATCCAGTAAATTACGTTTGAAGCTCAAAAAAACTTCATTAGAATGAAAATTGTTTGTTCTAACCGATGGTGCATTGATTGATATCATTAGAAAAGATACTACAGCCGTAAACGTGCCAAAAATGACCCAATACACCACAAAACATTAAATAAAAAAATTGTATAGATTAAATTTTAAAATTCCGGCTTCGAGGTGCATTGAGTCACCATTAAGACTACCTGTGTGCCAAATTTCAAGGCTGTAAGTGCGACAGATTCGTCTGGACATCGCCCGCAAGAACGCACGCACACAAACATTGCCTTTTATAAGTATAGATTATGGATTTTGCCCGATTCTTTTTCCTCCCGACAGTGACATTTACCTGTGGCATCATGGCTTAAACAAAGTATAAAAAACGCCCACAGACAATTACATCCTCTCGATAATAACATTTAAAACAGTACCGAGTACGTTAATCCAAAACTATATTAAAAAATTACAAAGTGAATTTCATTACACCGCAAGCAAAGTATTCGAGCCAAAGAAATACATTAAGATACGCTTAAAAATAATAATCAGTCATTGAGAAAATAAATCATCTCCGCGTATAATGACGTCATCTGCCGCGAGGAAGGTGACGTCCGATCGGATTGTAAAAATGAATGCTGGGAGCTGCAAGTAACCTTAGATCGAAAGCTCCGATTCGATCTGCGAGAGAAAATGTTTGGACTGATCAATAAAAAAACTCATAGAAAATCGAAAGAAAAAAAGATATTTTGACTGTTCTTGTTTTAAAACAGGGATAAACATTCCGGTTATTACCTCAAGAAAATTGAAAATGATAGCGTTATTAGAACGACGGATGCGAGAAAATAAAGACTGAATGTTAAAAATGTAAAGGAAAAGTGACTATTGTTTAAAAATTTCTCAAAATTCAGTAAATTATGTTGGAAATTCAAAACAAACTTCATTAGAATGAAAATCGTTTGCTCTTTCCGATGGTGTATTATTTTTTTCGTAAAATTATCCAAAACCATGCTATTGAGAAATTAGTGCGAAAAATCATCCAAAACAACACAAAACATTAAAAAAAATTCTAGATTGAATTTTAAAATTCCGGCTTCGAGGTGCATTGAGTCACCATTAAGACTACCTGTGTGCCAAATTTCAAGGTTGTAAGTGCGATAGATTCGTCTGGACATCGCACGAGGCACACACATACAAACATTGCCTTTTATAAGTAGTAATAAATGGTATTTTGGTGAATTGCGTCACCAAAAATCGGGATGAAAAAAATGAAAAATCCTATGAAAAAAAATATTAAAGATGTGGTTTCGAAGCGACATCTTTGAACCACCGGCCCTGAAAGGGATAAACAAAAAGTATATGAAATAATTTCGGATTTATAAAACACTTTATACGTTCCCGAATAAACGTGTTTTTCTTGTTTTTTTTTTGCAAAAATGCGGTTAAGTATTTTGCACAGCAAACAAAATCATTTGTGAACGTTACAAATCATTTGAAGCATTTTGTGATTCGAGGAATTTCAAATATTTTCCTTCATATTTTTCATCAATGAAATTTTGCCTTTCAATTGATGTGAATGTTAATTGGATCTATGAAAATACTTTGGGTACCTAGTAACGCCGGCTGCATAAGCTATTTTAAATAAATTTGGAACAAATCTATAACGAATATAAGAAACTGATATTGGAAATATTCTAACATCAAAAATGAAAATGTTAATTTTGATCAAAAACAAACTTCGTACTTAAGCGGAAATTTTAACATATTTTCTTATTTTAGTTTTAAGTTATGTTTAAAAAACTTATTAACTCGTCTCTTCCTTAATTATTTCAAAAGAAATTTTTTAAGAAATAATTTATTGTGTATTATCTGCAATTCACAAAAGATTTTATTCTTAATATTTTAAAATCTTAAAAATGAAATAAAAAAACAAGAATCTTTTTGAAGCAGAAAATTCAAACTTTTTATTCAATGGTTTGGAAGAACAAATTTTTCATTCTCTAAGTGGAAATAGAATTTTTATTATTATCGTATTATTAAGTAATGCAACATAAAAAATTTTTATAATGTATTTTAATCAGATAATTATACTAAATCTGTGAGTAAAACGCTTAACACAAAAAAATAAAAATGAAAAGAAACTGCAGTAAAATTCTTTGACTGAAAAAAGAAAGAATATATTATTTTCTAAATGCGTTTCAAAAAGTGATATTTTCTGGAAATCATTTATTAAAAAAAATTTCTCTTTATTTATTAAGAATAGGGATTTCTAAAATCCTAATACGGGAATTTTTTGAAAAAATTCTACTCTCCTTAAACGCTTCAGACTAGCAAGTTCTTAGTTTTGAAACCACAAGTAAAGTACTCCGACCTGGAAGATTTATTACTTTGAATGACAATGAATGAATGGCTACCAGAGTCACGCGGTTCCTGCCCAAATTCTTCTCCGAATCTCAGGATCGGCGGGGGACAGCGAAAGGGTACGTCCTTTTGTTATCAGCAACAATAAGGACAAGGGAAAGAAATATTTTCAAGAGACTTGTGTAATTTAGAGTAGCCATTTCAGATTCCTTTAGATATTGGATTGTCGACGCTCAAAGAGTTAAGTTAAATATCTTTAAAACGTGTCGTGTGTTGTGATTTCTTGATTTTCTATCAAAATTAATAAATTTTCCAAAATGCTTTGATAAATATTTATCACTCTTTCGGCAGCATAAGCTACAGCATTTGGAATCACTATATTTATTTTAACAAGCTAAATTAAATTCGCACACTAACTGCATCAGTGATACTTTTCTCTAGACTAGCTGTTAAAATTGATCGAGGAAGCAAGAGCTAAGTTTGTTTTATCACATTTCTATTATTTTTCTATTTACGACTTGAAACAAAGTTTACTTTTGTTTTCAATATTAAGAAGGAGAGTAATTTTATCAGGAACGTCCCCATCCTAATTATTATACATTCCATTGAAATGCCTATCGTGAGAAAACTGAAATGGGGAGATATTATAATGACTTCCGTTTTGTAAGTCATTCATCAATAGCAAAAGGAAGCAATGTTTATATAAGGAAATAATAATGCTCCTATCTTTTGTCAGCTTTGTAGCTTAGTTTAGTTACATTAGCGACCCATTTTTGAAATAACGAAAGAGCTATTTTGGGGCGGACCTCGTAGTTTGGAACCGTGGTCAGATGACGAGGATGACGCGGGAGCAGTTAACCCTCTTTTCAAACTTGTATACTACACCAGAAACATGACGTTTGACCTCAATGTCTGATTTAATATGCACCAGCTCGCCTACACGGTGGTCCTCAGGGGCTCACCTTCTTCAGGTGAGTACAGGTGTCCCAATCCCGAGGTACCCAGGGATCTGTACTCCCTTCCAGTTAACCCTCCTCTATGTCTTTTGCTGCTTATCTACTTTTTAATCTGATCTACTGAATTCTGTCCTGTTTTCTTTGTCAAGTTTTCTATGAAGAAAATATCAATTTTTTCTACTTTGTTTTGTTCTATTTATCTTTACATCTGTTAATGTTTTTAAAGTCGATTTTTAACTATCATATATTAAAATATTAACTTCTTGTATTCAGAATCATTTATGACACATTCTTTTTCATAAGAAATATTTTCCTTCACCATACGTAATTGTTTTGTATTATCCATTTGCTTTGGCGCAGCATGGCCAAATTTGGCTCTTGCGCCATTAAACCCAACCAACCGCCCACGCGTCGTATCTTTAGTGGAATTGGATTTCCAAGATGGAATCCACCGATCACGAAGACTTGATCTTTCCATCAAGACACCTCGACCATCTTTTGCAGAAATACCTTCATGCATAGTTAAAGAAGATTTTAAAAATGTTTTCCATTCGTTTGTTCAAAAGGTTTTCTGTTTTGTGAAAGAGAAGCATTTTACTCAGTGGAAGTTTTTGCACACGGAGATCATATAAAAATTTAAATTTTATATTTCTGTAAAGAAGCATTTCTTTGCAATTTTTTTATCTATTTCATAAAATTTTGAGCTATATCTTACCGACTTTGTTAGGTAAGGTTAGGTTTATTTATCAAGGATCCATTCTTAAGGAATTAAATCCCATGTCAACTTTATTTAGACATACTACATGCATAATGGCCACATATAAAATAGCATAGCTTCAGAGATGAAACATCCTGGAGGAAGGGTCGATAATGCTGTATTTTGTAACTGATATGGATTCGGCTGGAGAGGCAAAATTAAAGAATAGAAAAAAGACAGTGTTCAGTTTCAGTCAAAGGCAAAAGACGGATCTAAATACAAATCGCTAAACCGTATAATTGTCAACTATGTCTTTTCAAATTCCATTCTATTTTCTAACAAATCATTAAATCTATCTTCTTGTCATTTAAAAACTCAAAAATATAATTTTAGCATTATCCCTTTGAGGAAGACTGTCACACGGGTGTACCAACTACTCGTAGCGTTAAGCGTGCTGCCGTCCTCAAAGGGTTAAAGAATAAATAATTACGGATTCTTACACTAAAGAACTTCAAATGTTGCAAGGAATAGTCCAAAAAATTGAATACGCAATTTCACTACCATTTTATCACTATACTTTTTGTAAAGGAATAAGTCGTTTCATGAGACTTATGTCTGGAAATTAACAGATGATCAGAAACTGCAGCATTGTTTCGTCGAAAGCGAAGAAGACTTTCAGATTTGTCTGGTATCAGAGACTTCAGTAAACCCAACCCTTTGTGTTTCAAACTCACTATTTTACAGACATACCCGTCAGCTACGTTCACGGTTATTTACATTTAGTTTAGGAGAGAAAACTGAAGTTTTGTTGCAAAGGTTGTCCTTTGGCTTAAAAATATTTCTTAAAGAAAAGAAA
Organism: Araneus ventricosus; assembly: GCA_013235015.1. Taxonomy (NCBI): domain Eukaryota; kingdom Metazoa; phylum Arthropoda; class Arachnida; order Araneae; family Araneidae; genus Araneus; species Araneus ventricosus. The sequence continues at coordinate 85,688 of BGPR01002398.1, read as the reverse complement.
TAAACAATCATAAGCAAAGGTAAGAGAAAATTCTGAAACAATCGATTACAAAAGGAATTTTATCATCCGTTGGGATAAAACGAAATCGTATTTTTTCTTACTTTCTTTTCAAAATAATACCGCAAAAATATTTGTTGAGTAAACGACGTTTGGAACTATAATCGCCGAGTATAAGAAGTAATCATTCGTCATTGTTTCAACAGAAGATGCTGCATATATATTTTTATTATAGGATTATTTTTTCTCTTCGGAGGAGAGTTTGAAACCTGCAGTTCAGGAAATAAAAAAAATTATACATATTTTTTATTTTATTTTCTAAGAAGCTGTCGCATAAATGTCTCACCCCTTCCTCTATGGCAGTTCTCTGGGTATGAAACACTTGATGAAATTTTAATCAGGGTTTTTGGCAAAAATAATGCATAAATATGATGAATCTAGGGTATTAATCATGCTTAATTACTAATAATGTAGACTACGCATCTCGTATGATGTTAGCTGCTATTAATGTCACTGACTCCTAGTTACACGATGCATGGCAACATTTAACGCATTTAGTTGATAAAATATATAGTTAAATTAATGAGAAATTTAGTGACCTTCATTTATAAGCATTAATTGAAACATTTATGAAGAACGCAAATCATTCTCTCTTTTTATGATAATAAATATACGTTTACATTGTCTTTTGCAAGTTACTTAAAGTGAATAATCAATGTTATTCCTTTGATATGGTGACAATTAACATACTAACATGAATTATCATAATGCTTTGCAGGTCTGTTTATCATATTCCTGTTTTCACATTTATTTCGGCATCTATGCTTCTCTAACTCTATACTATAGTCATTCGTGACAAATAATTCACACAGTAGAAGCAAGTTTCGTTTAATGAGTGCTTTTATGGTTTTGGAAATGTTTAAGTGCATGTAATACAGATGTCTCATAATATCTATCTTAACTTTATAACGTTTTAACTCTTCATGCTTGCACTGATTCTTTTAAATGCATTGGACCAACCGTCATTTTTTTGGGGGAAATTAATATACAAATTCGTCTCTAGGGGCGCTACTGATGTTTATTGTGAAAATATGGCTTTTACATAAGAAAAGGTATTGTGTCTCGTATGACAGGCTGACATGAATACCCAAAATCGGTGGAAGCGAAATTTCAAACTTGCGGTGGAAACCAATCACAAGATGTTAAGTTGGTAAATTTTAAAAGGGCAGATTTTTTAACTATGTGGTATTTGTTCCGTGAAATTGATTGGAATTTTTTACTTGATTTTAATGACATAAATGATGCAGTTTTTATCTTTTATAATTGTTTATACGATGTTTTCAGCAGAACTATTCCTTCTAAGAAAATGCTACTTTGAGATTTCCCTTCTGGTACTCAATGGAAACCAAGAGATTAATAAAAAAGAAAGCCACGGTCCGTAAAATACCTTTAAAAGGTGTTAATCCTGATTTATTTGATGAATTTAAATCTTTACGATCTTCTGTTAAGTATGATATCCAAAAGGATTACAACACGTACCTAAGTCACTCGGAAAATAATCTAATTTCGGATCCTAAAAAATTTTGGTCTTACTTTAAAAATAAAAACATCAATTCTTCTGATAGCTTATTCTATAATAACGTGCGTTATGAAAATGATGGCGATACTGCAAATGCTTTCACTGATTATTTTAGTTCTGTATTCAAGCCTTGCACAGACTTTGATGGAAATGATGAATGCAATAGCAATTGCGTCGGTGATCTTGTTAAAATCGAAAGCATTACCTATGATGATGTGGTTTTGGCTATCAGGGAATTGAAATCTTCCCTAACTGTGGCTGTTGATAATATACCTTCTTTTATTATTAAAGGATGCGCAGAGTTTTTGATTTATCCCCTACTTGTTTTGTTTAACCTGTCGTTGAGAACAAAAGTGTTTCCTGGTGTCTGGAAGCAAACAAGAATTATTCCTGTTTTTAAAAAAGGTGATACACAGAATTGTGAAAATTATCGACCTATTGCTATTTTAAGTCCTTTTTCTAAGATTTTTGAAAGTATAATCCATAAAAAGTTTTACAACCAATTTAAAAACCTAATTTCTACATCTCAACACGAGTTCATACCAAAGCGCTCAACAACCACTAATTTATTCTGCTTGACAGATAAAATTAAATCCTCATTTGAATCCGGTTCTCAACTTGATGTTATTTACACCGACTTTTCTAAAGCCTTTGACTCTATCGATTTTGGCATTCTTTTAAAAAAGTTACATGGTATTGGTTTTCATGTAAACCTGATTGATTGGCTTCTTTCTTACTTATGTAATCGAACACAGGGCTCAAATCTTGGACTTCTAATCTTTATTTTATTCATTAATGACCTTACTTGTGTTTTTAAGTACTCTGAATGTCTTTTATTTGCTGACGACTTGAAATTGTTTAGTTCAATACGTTCTGATTTAGATTCTGTTCTTTTACAAAGAGATCTTGATTGTCTTTTTAAATGGTGTACAGACAACAGATTACACCTGAACATTGAAAAATGTAGTGTTCTTAGTTACACTCGAAAAGCTCAACCTTTGAATCATGTATATAAAATTAACAATCTTGTTTTATCACACTCAAATACAGTCAGTGATCTTGGGATCATTTTTGACACCAAACTTGATTTTTCCCAACACATCGATACCATGGTCTCTAAGTCTTATCGCAGGCTTGGAATTCTTAAGCGTAGAACCAGTGATTTTTCCAGTAAACTTACCCTGAAAGTCTTGCATTGCGCTCATGTCCGATCAAATCTGGAATACTGCAGTATTATCTGAGATCCCAATTACCGAAACAAAATTGAAATCATTGAGAGAATACAAAACAACTTCTTGAGATATTTACTTTACAAGAAAAATGGATTTTACTTGCAGGATGTATCTTCTTCACTCCCACTTAATATTTTAATATGCCCAGTTTATACTCCAGACGAGACGTTTCTTGCGTTCTTTTCTTTTACAAAGTTATTAATGGTTCATTTGATTGTAATAATATAATGAGCTCTATAGATTTCGCTGTGCCCGCCAGATTTTTAAGAAACCAAAGTTCCTTTCCAAATTTATATTCAAAATTTAATTATATTAACAAGTTCTCGTTATATAGGTTTTATAAAATTTTTAACAAGTTCTCTGATGAACTTGACATTTTTAATACGTCTCTTGGTGCTTTTAAATCGAAATGTTTGCATCTTTTAAATACATAATGTGTTTTATTTTGCCTTTTTACAACGTTATGATTTTTATGCGTTTTGATTTTCCGTGTTCTTATGTAATCGACCATTTTTTATGTCTTTTATAGGTTTTAATTTTTGTACTCTGTTTTTGGCGCCGTGTTTGAATTTATTTTTATCTTAAGTGTTGCAATTTATTTTTATGTCGAGTGTGTATTTACGTTTTAAACTTTTAAACTCCTGGTGTGTTTTTAGAAGACTCGGTACTTGCGTGTTTTGACTTTTTAACCTTTGCCTTTTGGAAATGGTCTTTTAATTTTTTTAAAATGACTTTTAGTATCATAGTGTGTTTTAGTGCTTTTGTGATTATGTGTTTTCGTTTTTAATTATTTATACGTTTGGAAAAGTATGACTTTGTGTATTCTCTGTGTTCAACTTTTTGTTTTCTAGTGCATTTTTTTGTGTTTACTCTTTGTGGCTTTTGTTCTTTGTGTGTTTGTTGTGTGTTTATAGCACTCTGTAAATGGAGTTTTCTCTGTAGCGTGCTTTTCTTTAAATAAATAAATAAACAAATCTCGGATGCAAAATATTTTAGAAACGGCCATGGTCAAAAAAAGAGACAGATTCCATCACCAGATACTGGATTTCTTTTTTGGCGATACGTTTAAAATCACCTTCGACACATGTACCATACCTTAAGATCACATGCGACACATATAATATACCTTAAGATCACATGTGACACATATAATATACCTTAAGAAACATGCAACATTAAAAACCTGTACCATACCTTAAGATCATATGCGACACATGTGCCATACCTTAAGATACATGCAGCATGCAAAACTGTACAATACCTTAAGATACATGCAGCACGCAAAACTGTACAATACCTTACGATCACATGCGACACCTGTTAACACCCAACTGAATTTTCCAGAAGAAATCAGTCTAGGTACTCAGAGTGTGATTCCCCAAATGCGACAAAATATATGACAAAAGGCAGACAACAGGCTAGAAATTTTGCTTGTGATTCGTGGACACATATGGAAGGTTTTAAATAAAATCTGATCAACTTTTGAACGTCACTACAAATTATGATGCTGGAAAGTATATTAGAAATGAAATTATAAGAATTTAAATCAGGAAATTTATTCGGGAACACTTTGCATATTTCAACAATCTACACTATTAAAATTCGACTGTATGTATGTATGTCCGGTTATCTTCTCACGAACCGCCGAATGGAGAAGCGCACGGAAAGTACCAAAAGATGGGGAATAATTCTAGGAATCCATTTCGGCCATTTAAATATCGAAATTTTAATTAGTGAAAAAGATATTAATTAAAAACTAATTTACAACAATACTTTTCATTGTTTCGGATACTTTATAACAATACTTTTCATTGTTACAGCGCAATTCAAAATATATTTTATTGTTGAAATTGTTTACTTTAAAGAACGTTGTTACAAGAACAATAAAAAAGTGAGGCTGACAGAAATAAAAAAATGTATTGTTGGAAGTGTATAAATTATTTTTTTTATCCCATGATATAACGTCAAACAGAATCATTTTAACGAATTTATAGGCGTGTTTTGTTTCTGTAAAGTTATGTGCCGAAAGATATAGATTAGTTATGTTAGTGATTTTAATCATTATTCATTGATTTGATCAAGTTTAAATATTTCTGGTAGCTGCTATTTTAAGCTGATATTTGGAAGTTACTATTTTTGCTTTGTTCAATTCTCGCTTTTTCCGATGCCTAAAAGAAAAAGAGGAATTAACGGGATGATGCCCGTAGACAGGAGGCAATTAGAAAACGTGAAAGGAAAGTTGCTGAAACTCACGAAGAAAGAAACCATGGCACAACGTAGTCTTGACAGAAGAGCCGAAGAATCAGAAGGACAAAGAAATAGCCGATTGTCAGCCATGGTACAACATGCAAGAGAGCGCCATCTAAATGTTATTGAAAGACAAAATCACCATCAGATACAAACTTTTTATGCAGCTAGAACTGTTCTTTACTCCTTATTTATTTAGGAGAGAATGTTGGGTATGTGTCTCATTACCTCACTTCTTCTCTCTGCCTGGGAACAACGCATTATTCGACATAGCCCGTGCAATGCCGGGTCACGTATGTATGTAATGTATCTTGCTTCATGTGTTTATGAACTGGACGCTAGAATATGAAGAAATATTTATCCCCAGCAATACTGGTTTATCTAAGCGTTTGTGTCACATGTCCTCACTTCTTCTCTCCACCATGGAATGACGCATTACTCGAGATAGCCCGTGCAAGATATTTGGAAATTACTATTTTTGCTTTGTTAAATTCTCTCTATTTCCGATGCCTAAAAGGAAAAGAGGAGTTGCAGGGGATGCTGCCTGTAGACAGCAGGCAATTATGAAACGTGAAAGAAGAGTTGCTGCAACTGACGAAGAAAGAAACCGCCGATTTTCAACTATGGCAAAAAGTGGCCAGGACAGAAGAAACAGAAGAACAAAATAATAGCCTATTGACAGTAATGGCACAACGTGGCCAGGAGAGAAGAGCGGAAGAAACCGAAGAACAACGAAATACAGGATTGTCAGACATGGCACAACGTGGCCAGGAGAGAAAAGCCGAAGAAATAGAAGAACAAAGGAATGGCCGATTGGTCAGACAAGACGTGTCACGTGACCTCAAGGAATGACGCATTATTCGAGATAGCCCATTATAGATACTTTTATCATCTATCCTATTAAAATTCGAACGTCAACAGACGTATGCATGTATGTATGTTCTTTCATCTTCTCACGAACCACTGAATCCTGAAACTAGCCGTAAGTACCGAAAGATGGAAAATAATCCAAGGAATCCATTTCAACTATTTAAATTCCGAAATTGTAATTAGTTAAAAAGATATTAATTAAAAACGTTGGTTTTTAATGCTATTCATTTCAATTTGGTTATCTTTTGTATGTGTTTTGTGTTTCTAATGTTTAGTTTTTGCGTTTTGTGTTTTTGCTCTTTATCTTTTTGTGTTTTGTGTTTTTAATGTTAAGCCTTTTGTGTTTTGCGTTTTGTGTTTTTGCTTTTTATCTTTTTGTGCTGTTTTCTGAGTACACTGTTGTCAGCGATGGTTTTCAAATTGTTTTGCTCATTCCTTGGGGTTCTTTGTAAACTCTTTTTTAATGTAGTTCATTTCTTTTGTTTTATGTTTCCCCTCCGGCCTGTGGAAGGTCTTACACCCTCCTGGGTAGGCTGGGCCGGAGCGGGTTGTTAATAAATAAATAAATTAAAAACGTCAAAATGAACGAATTGACGTGCTGCCATCTATTGGCAGTATGGTGAATTCATTTCACAGCGGATTCTTTTTCCCCTATTATTAGTTTTCGCATCCGGTGTTGCATTTTTTATTTATTTAACGGAAGTTGGTATTTCCTTTTGAGCGAGCTCCTGTGTTTGGATTTATTAACAATGGACAAAAATCGTTTTCCTGCATTTTTCTTTCTTTTTTTGACGTACGATGTTTTGCAACATTTACGTTTGTTGGGGGAAAATATTTATTCATTTTTATCCGGTTTTTTTCCATTATTATTCAAATACGGGCAAGACGAAAATATATGTTTCTGGTGTTTAATTTATCAGTTTGGTGTATTATTAAATAGTTTATCGTTTCTGTTTTTTTTTATTTCGTTTTATTTTTTCTTTTGCAAAACAAATATCATGCTCATCTGTTTTAATTTATAAGCATAAGAATTCTCGCGTTTTCATTCAAACCAAACTGCTTTAAGGTAGTAAAAAGGCTAGAACTGAAAGTTTTAATCCAAGAAGAGATGATTCAAAACAGATTTACATTTGTTGGGGAAGCTTAGTGACAATATTTGTAGGGAAAAAACAGAGGCGGGCATATGAAAAAATGTGGATTCCGAGAAACGCTGGGTTATTAACTATAAGGTAATTAAAAGGTTGGATTTAAAAATTTTAATTAAACAATATAGGATTCGAAGGATTTTTTACGTTTTGGCGGGAACGTAACGTTTACGTTAGCGACAATATGTGTAAAAAAAATAAACCGGAGGCGGGCATATGAAAATTAGTAATGAAAAGACTAGATTTGAAAGAATATTTACATTTGTTGGGGAAAGTAAGTGACAATATTCGTTGGAAAAAACGGAGCCAGGCATATGAAAAAAATATGGATCCCAAAATATGGCGTCACGTGATCTCACTTCTCTCCGCCCGGGAATATCCCATTATTCAAGATTGCCCGTGCAACGCCGGGCCATGCAGCTGGTTTACACTATTAAAATTCGACTGTATGTGAGTATGTATGTATGTATGTCCGGCTATCTTCTCACGAACCGCTGAACGGAGAAGCACGCGGAAAGTACCAAAAGATGAGGAATAATTCAAGGAATCCATTTTGACCATTTCAATTTCGAAATTTTAATTAGTAAAAAAGATATTAATTACAAACTAATTTGCAACAATACTTTTCATTGTTGCAGCGCAATTCAAACCGTTTTAATTGTTTAAGCAATTATTAATTGCGTGTTTCTGTTTCATTGTTGAACGCATCAACAATGCAGTATTGATCCCTCAACAATGCAATATGGATGGCGTTGTGTGCGGGTTTTTGTAATTGATAAAAAGAAACAAGGAAATTTAAATCGCTGAAATAGGGTTTTTATTAAAAATGTTGTTTTCCGTGAGATTTTACTTTAAAATTTCATGTATGCAGTGAATCTTGCTTCGTGCGTTTATAAACTGGAGGCGGGCATATTAAAAAAATATGGATCCCGAGCGACGTGAAGTTACCTCCTTCCGTCCGTGCTAAAGTTAGACAAAAAAAAATAATTTCGGAATCGGATTGACCATTCATTTCACCAAGACACGATATAAAGTTTTTTTACAAAATAACGGTATAATTTTTTAAATAAGCCGATTTCGACACGGTTTCTAGGACGGAATGTTTGAACCGCTCTCCTTATTTATTTAGGAGAGAATGTTGGTCATGTGTCACGTTACCTCACTTCTTTCCGCCAGGGAATGGCGCATTATTCGAGATAGCCCGTGCAATGCTGGGCCACGCAGCTAGTTTTATCTTAATTCATGTAATACTCGGATTATCTATGTACACGTAAAACTTTAAATATGTTTTTAGCATTTGAACAGATAAAGAAAACTTGAAGTGCTGAAAGAAGGAATAGAAAGTATTTCCATGTAAAATTCTGGCATCATCATAGAAAACACTAAACTAAAATTTACTTAGTTCAGCGTTAATAATGTCCTTCAAAGTTTTACTTATTATACTAGATTGCTTGACAAGAAAATATATTTTTCAATTATAATCCCACATCCAAGATGGTGGAAAAATTTATTGAGTGATTAAAAAAGGCTAAAAAAAATAAGAAATTATAATTTATTTTTGAATATTTGAAACATTTCTAGATTGTTTCTTCTTATGTCCGTCTTAAATTGGATTTGTTAAGAATTTATTGGAAATATAAGTTAAAAATCATTCCATTTATATGCAGGATTTTTTAAACATTCTTCCATCAAAAGGATTAAAGCTAATACCTCTGTTTTCTCATGAACTTCGTGAGGAAGTACAAAGAAAATCAAGTAAGAATATCCTCAAAATCTTTGAAATTATAAAAATCTGTTAGCATTTGATTTTGGCAGAAATAAAAGTAATAATCTTTTTAACGAATAGCTTGTGCCTGAGAGTTTTCAGAAAATCATCTCAGAAGTAGAAATGAAAGACGTTATACACTTTCCTTTTATAAATTGCGTTTTGCCAACATGAAAATTTCTGTATCGTCTTTATAAAAAAATTCCTGAAAAAAATCCTGAAGACTCTGCATTTAAATACTTTAGACACTATTCTGAAATGCATTTAATCTTTTATGCACTAAGACATAGTTTCTGTGCGTGTGTTTAAATTATATTAAGTTGCGATATATTTTTATATTAACTTTGAGATTGCTTAAATGAAATTAAACTTTTCCCTTCCGGTTTGAGTGAAATAAATCTGGATTGCTGACAGTTAATATCTCCTTGGAAACTTATTAACAATGAACCTCCTTTTTTCAATAAATATGCAAAAAATGAAAGCATTAAGTTAAAAAGATGAGATCTTATGCAGAATGAAGCTAAAGAAAAGATTTTATCATTTAAGCGAATGATAAAGATACTAGGAATTTTGCAGATTCAAGAACAGTTGGTTTGAAGTTTCAGAAATTTTTTGAGGCAGTAAATGAAGACGACGACAAAAATCTACAAAAATAGTATAGCAAAATGAAAACGATTATATTTTATTTTATGGATACTAGACATAATAATCTTGCTGAAAATTTAGGAAATCTAGAAAAATATAATTTTCTTTCCTCAGTAATCTTCCTTATGATGATAGCAATTAAAAAGCATCAGAAAACAAAACAACTTGACACAAAAGTTTGACAACCTGTTCTACTTCAAAATTCTATGAGGGTTTTTTGGGGGGAGGGGGTTTACCATTATTATGAAAATATATTACAAAACGAGGAAGAAAATTATGCTTTTATTCAACTTATTAAGTGCCTTTGATGAATTTATATGCCACTTAAAAACCTAAATTTGTATATTTGGCGATTAATTTCAGTTTTCTATCGGCATTTATTGCATTTTAATGAAAAGGTCATTCTACCATGATTTTAGTACAAGACCACAGGTAAATGAATAAGGTAAGTGAAGTAACAGAAAATTCTCCTTGAAGTTGTGTTTTTTTAATAAACTGGATTGATTATTATCATCACTGTACTGAGCATTGTTTGATTTCAACGGATCCAATTCATACTCTTGTGATAAAAGTGCAGTGCGCCGCGACGTTTCAAATATGAAATCCATTGTGCATCATGTAATTGTTCCTCTTACTGTTTAGAACAATCCTTTTGTCTGAAATAATCTGTTTTTTTATTTTTTCTCTGGTAATATATTTCAGATTCTTGCTTTAGAAATTTAATTAAGATTTGTATTTTTGATTAATTCTTTAATTCTTTCTGTTTTTTCAATATAGTTTCGATTTACATTACAGTCAATTGTGATAGTTAACATTATTTGAGTAAGTCTAATCTAAATTGTATAAACGTTTCATGAAAACATAAGATATTTAATTGATTTTACTTTCATTATCTATTTGACTGCTCTTTTTATTTTATGTTTGTTAGCAAGCATGTACACCAATATATTGGGAAACCCTTTACATCTAAAAGACACAGTAAACAGTATAATATAGCCTTAAATATGTGTCTTCTAATTTTCATAACCCTTGCTCAGGATTTTTAAGTGGAAATTTCAAAAACGTTTTGAAATGACAATCGTCTTTTTCTTCTGCATTATAACAGACAAAAGCCGAACAAGAACTCGTTTTTTTCACACAAAATTGTTACGCAAAATACAAACGAATCGTCATAGCATAGTGTAAAATGTTAAATTATAGGAGAAGGCTCAGTGTATCATAAAGTGTGACATTTAGTTACAAGTTTAGATGGCATGCACAGTTATGTTTTTCACGTGACTGTTACGAATTAACTCCATTCTGAAATAGGAGAGTAAATTTTTAAAAATTAAATTTTCTCGTAACATGTGAAGTCGATTTATGAGACAGTTACGTAGATATATTCAATTGGATATAGACGCCTATTAGTTATAATAGTTTTAAGCTATATTCACGCCTAGATCGAAATCAAACGCAAAGGAAAGACAAATGAAACTTTAAGACCATGGATAGATTTAATTAACCAAAATAAGATGTCTAAAAGAAGAATAATGAAGATACTAAAGAGATTAAATCAAAGTTAAAGCAGTTGAGCTCAATAAAACAAAAGATTTCGAAACAGATTCTAACAAAGCTGCAGATGTCATTCAGAAAAGGGATTTAAGAATTCCTTTAGAAATGAATACTTGCGTTATTATTCTTAAATCATCATAAGTTCTTTCAAGTCAATCCATTTTTTAATGATACTCTCTTAGGAATGTATGTGACAGTAATGAAACAAAATTCTATGTATGTATGTGATAAATTCTTTCTTTAAGCTTAAAGAATTTTCTTAAGCCAAAAGAATGCTGTTGTGATTTTCCCCAAGGAGAAAAACAAAAGGCTAATTCACCACAGCACAATTTTTTTTTGTTGGGATCGAAATAAACACCCAGGAGGAGGAATATAACTGATCCAGCTTTAGAGCTATGTGTTAATATATTGTTGGCCTTTTGTGTATCATTTAATTAATCTGTAAAATGAGTGAGTCATGTGTGTATTCAAATCAACTAAGTAGATGGAGAACTCTTTAAATGATTTTTGAATTAAATTCGACGCATAAGTGCCAGATTAGAATTATCTCTGCCAGATTGAGCCTTAGACAATGGGAAAAGCTATAATAACTAGATATTTCGAGTCATCAAATTCAAGTAGCTGAAGAGGATATATAATGTTGCGAATCTGTGATACCGTTTCCCTGCCATGTTAGTCTTATGGTAAGAAAGAGATATTTACAGAGATTTTTACTAGATGCCAAGCAAACGATCCCCAAACTTGGCGACAAATTTCGCGATTTTGGCGAAAAATGAAGTTTCTAAAAAATGCAAGAATTACGGCCCTATCTATCTTAGTAACTGAGATCTGGAGATTCTTCTAGAGAATTCCATGTGACGTCACGCCTTGTCGAAAAGCTATATAAACTAGAGATGCTCAAACGAATTAATCTCTTTGCAGTTTTGTGCGTAGTGCTAGACGCTGAGCGCTATTGATAGTTGCTATTACTGTTATTTAATTAGTGATTTGCTGTCTGCTTGTGTTGTTAATTTATATAAGTGTTGTTCTTTTTACAACTTGTGCTTCGTACTTTCTGGAATATTCATGGAAAAAGTGTCATTTTCAATTATTCAGCTTGTTGGACTACATTCACCGTACACCCACTGAACGATTTTCCTAAAAATAAAATTATTCTACAAGGCACAAATTTTACGACGTTATTCGGTAGTGAACAGTTGAAGTAAATACTGTTCAATATGCATAATACCTTTTTATAATGGGATAATATATAATTTTAGTTAAGAGAGAAGAAATGCTCCGTTATACGCAAGTGGGAAAACAATACAAGACATATAGATGATTCGGCTGAAATAAGGTGACTCAGTCCGCTCATTGAGTCACCTTAGCCTAGTAGTTAATTCGTAATGCAGTTTTCTGAGAGTGCGGTGAATTTAATCTTGGACATGTGACCATATATATGATATATCTGATATGACATCAGTCATAGTCATTAGTGCAAAAATCGCTGTGCCCTTACAAAACTGTACTTCATAACTTACAATCAGTCACATACACATTCGACTGTAGTCGTCAGTTCCATTGAAACCTTCTGATGACAAAGATGGAGCATTATCTGTTAGGCCTGTTAAGAACGGTATGTCTTTGAGCGATACAGAAGCGACAATACATGTAACGGCGTGTAATGAATTCTTCCAAATAGTCTCAGTACACAATGACCCAATTTCTGTCAGCACAGTGTTTAAGTGGATCGACACTTGCAATCGAATGTGTATTTGATTGAGTGTATGTCTAGTTATGCTGTTTCAAAACGGTGCAGTGATTTAATCTTGGATATGTGAGCACATCTGACATGAGACTACTAGGTCAATCAAATCCCTTAAAAACTGCATTTCGTAACATGCAATCAATCTCATACACATTCGACTGAAGTCGTCAATGCCACTAATACATTCTGCTGAAAAAATAGAGTATAGTCCATTGAGCCTGTTTGATGGAATCCAAGGCACGCGCGGCGTTACTTGTGTGTGTGTGTTGTGTTTTCTCTTTTTCTGCTTCATTTAAAAACGCACCATTGCTAAACGTTCTATACCAGATTTCTCCTGAAATACACATTTTTGGACGGACCCAGCAATTTTGAGCCGCGGTCAGACGACGCCTGAGAGAAAAGGCATTATCCAGACTTCCGCGTGTCAACAGCCCTAGGACTTTCGACCCTCGACTCTAGAGTTAGAGTACAACAGGCACTCATACATGACAGATCTTAGGAGTAATTAGGTCCCAAACTTGGAACCCCCTGGTCCCAAAGTCGAAAAAGCTACTTTTTCCCGGACACAACTCGCATACCTCGAACAGGTATTCACACTTAATCATCAGTGTTAAAATCTCTACATCAAAAGAAAAAGTGAGTTTTGGGGCGTACACTCAGTTCCATACAACTGTAACTGGCAGCTTCTGCCGACAAAAATTGGATTACGTTGCGCTGATCCTCTTTGCTGGAATTCAAGGAACGACGTTACTTGTTTTGTCTTTTCTGTTTCACTCAAAAACCCACCGTTGCCAAGCGTTTTATACCAGATATCTCCTGGCTTATACACATTACACAGCCATCTATCCACCAGAGAAATCTCAATCTTGCACCACGGGGAATAACACTGCTAGAGCAACAGTCTCACTTTCATTTGGACGCGCGCCTTATAAATAAAATAAATAGTCTTTTAAAATAATAAACCAAACATAAATTTTAGTGATGTTCACATTAAAGCAGTTCTTAATGCATTTTAATATGCTATTTGTGTTATGAAGTCCTTTCTAAGAAAGAGAAATTTTCAGATTCATGGCAGTAAAATAAACAAGTAAATAAATTCAAATAATTCTACTTTTTGTTATTTCTCAATTTGTATAAAATTATGACCTGAAATGGATACATTTTTAACACTCATTTGTGTTTAAATTCATTGATATTTTTAAATTGCTATCATCTGCGACTTTTCCTAAATTATTTGTTTCCCTAATCAATTATTTGATTTCTATTTTTCTATGCAGTTACTGCTTGCGAAAAACTTCGATACATTACTTTTTGTACCTTTTTTAGTTTATGAGCTGTTATTTACTGTCCTGCTTTAAAACTAGAATTTTCTTTCTTCTGCGAGGGCATAAATAAATTGATAAAAAAATGTCCGAAAAAATAAACCCCAGAATATAAGGTTAGTTTCATTTTTACAGTGCTCTAAAAATTTTTAGTCGAAAGCTTTCTCTTTCTCTCTCTTTCTATAAATTTTTTTAAACTAAGAACTATAAGAAGCTATGATACAAAGATAAGAAAAAGGGAGGAAACTGACCTTAAACAAGTGGCATTTTCTCAATCAATACTCTTGGGGCGGAATATCGCTCCTGCTTCCAATAATAAAAAGGTCGATCTCTCCCGATTTCCTGCCGGAAATGTTTCTATTGTTCTTTCCTCAACGACAACTCTTACCTAATACATCGCTGCTCGAAAATGCTGAGTGATAAAATTAAATTATGGCTCCAGTGTTGCTGGAGCTCTTAAAGTCTTTTGATGATTATCCGAAACCAAGACTTTAGTTTACGTAATGTAAGCCTGATTGGAAAAAAGAACTAGTAAATAAATGTAAACAAAAAAGTGGACTTTCGTGATTTAAAGAGTAAATGAATTGAACAAATTGAGAAATTTCAGAGAAAAAAAGAATGAAAAAGAAATCTAGAATACCAAAGATTTTAGTGCAAATATAGACATGCTAAACTAAAATTATAATAAGAAATGCAAGGGGGGTTTGGGAATTTAATAGTGGCAACTATTTATTTACAACTTATATAACATAAGTATTATTTTGAAACATTTATAATACTTCGATGTTTTCACTAGCATTGTGGGCAACGTGTTTTCGGCAATTTAGAAGTCGTAGTAGGCATCCTCTCTTCTGTTGAGGGTTTCGGATGGAGCGGTCTATCGCTTTAAAAGTCTCTGAAGCAGTTCGATAGCAACCCGTGTCTGATTTTTTTTCTCGCTAAGGTTTCTCTCCCCGGATTTAAGCCTTGTAACTATGATTTGATTCGAAAGAAGAAGGAACCAATTCGTGATATTCACTACCAGATTGTTCCAGAAACTCTTAAAGCGATAGACCACTCTATTAGAATCATCAATAGATCTGATACTTCTTCAGGTATTTTACAACTTCCATATCTCTGGTAACAAGTTGTACACAACGCTGGTGACTACATCGGAGGACTATAAACGTTTCAAGCTCGTATCAATGTTGTATAGGCTATAAATATATGGTGGCCACTATTAAATCTTCAATCCTCGGATAATAGAAGAAAGAATAAAGGGGCTATTTTGGAGCAGACCTCGTAATTTTGAAGCATGGACGATACCTGAGTAGAGTATGTACGCCCTTTTAAAAACTCCAGCACCAGCAGGAGGACGGTTGATGTCCATCACGGCCTCTACCGGCTCATGAGCCCTCCAAATGAGGCAAGTCCCGAATACTGAGAACCAGCATACTGAGTCGGCCTACTTCTTATCCATATATTTGAGATGTCCCCCCTCCGAGGCACTACATAAAGTAATAAAGAAAAAGAATATTTCAAATTACTCCTGCAACATATCATGAATAAGCATGGATATGCAACAAGTGCAGGTAGTTTATAATCCATAATTATGTACGTAATTTCAAGAATTATGATTCCATGGTTGTAGTGTTCAGGGTTTTTTTAGTCACTACACGAATTAGTGATCCACAGTCCCAGAGAATACGGTTTGACTAAAAGGGCTCTGCCTTTATGCAATGATCCGAGCCAGCCGAATAGTAATAGATTGAAATGGTATGTGTTTATTGTTCACGGTAGAAATACATATCCCCCCAGGGGCCAATGGAAACTTGGCCCAAGAAAAAGATAAGGTGAAATGTCCGGGAAGGAAGATAATAGATAAGCGTCAAGAGAAGACAAAGTCTACCGTTAAACGAAAAGTTCAGAGACTAGGCAGACACGGAGCACAAACGTGGAAACTCTTGTCGAGAGGTATAATCTAAAACAATAAGCACGTGGTCACGTGAGAAATTGGAAGTTAAAGCGGACTAGGCTCCAAGTAATAGGGCTAATGCTTCCTCAGGCTCACAGCCACCTTTGAGATGGAGTGATTATTAATTTAGTGAAATGAATAAGATTTCTCTTATTGTGCATATAAATATGCGAGATTATAAATGTTGTAATCAAGATTAGAATATTTAGAACAAGTTTTTTAAAACAGTCGAGAAAAGATGCCACAAATCTTCGATCATTCTCTATAAGACTAATTATAAAAGCCTCACAATGGAAAATCTACGTTATTAAGAAAACCCTGACATAAAGAGCAACAAGCAAGAGATTGATCTTCTGAGATGATGCACTACGCAGCCTTTATTAATTATAATTTATTTTGTCACACATAGCTTTCAAGATTTTAAAGTGATTAAAAGTTGAAAAAATTGTTATAAAAAATCAAAAATAAATCATGACACTGTTTGCGTAATTTCTCTCTCATGTCAACCCACGACAGTTCTCATTCTATTCCCACCTGTTTATGTTCTCATGCATAATTTTAAAGAAAATATCAGCATTATTACAAAAAAATTATTATTTGCAATTCAGTAAATCTATTAGAGAAGCTACAAAAGCCTAATAATTTCTTAATATATATTTTAATGCTGTTTTATTTTTGAAGTGTTAAAGAATGCGTGGGATAAAGAGTTGAAAGTTTTATCCCTGTTTAAATATAATGATATTATTCATTTAAAAGAGATAGAAAAAAGTCCCTGTAATGTGTGTCTTTTGATAATGCGTTGAACTGCATTGAAGCAGACAATAAAAAAATTATATTTAGAAACGAAAATCCTATTTTCTTCTACAAAACTGAATAGATGGAAATTTGAGAAAAATCCTTTTGTTTGTTTCATGAAAATTCTAATTTTAATTATAGACTTTTCGCTTCATGTTTTGTTGACATGAGTATACTTTTGTTCAATAGATTGTCATATTTCTGCTCGCTTTTTCGAAAAGTATTTGGTAATATAACCTTATATTGTCTAGGTTGAATAACAATTCATAAAAGTTTGCTGCTTTGTGCTTAAAATCCATAGATAAACGAAAGATAGCAACAGAAAAAAATTATAACAAGGAGTGAGTAAAAATTATATCTATTTTTTAGAAGTAACTATACGTAAGAAAAAAACAGCGCTCTCTTGACAATTTTCATTTGAAATTAATTTTGATAAATTGATAGAGAGAATGGATATCTTTTTCACAAAAATTTAACATGTTTACTTTTATCTAGTATATAAACTGCCAGAAATGGAAATCAGACAGTTAATTCAACCCAACGATTGATCGATACTGTGGAGATGTTTAATATTTAAAAAGAAATTTTAAATATAGGCAATTCAAAATATCCGTTTCGGAGTGAGAAGAAAAACAGAAAGAAAAACCCAAGCTCTTACGTTTATTGTTACAAAGACAAAACTAAAATCTATATATATAAAAGAGAAAGTCACTCACTGACTCATCACCGA